>BGPR01047097.1:0-11455 GCA_013235015.1 Araneus ventricosus
ATTAAATAAGAATGAAAATGGATTGAATTGCGTTTCAACAATGAAAAGTATTGTAAATTATGCCAAAAAATATTTTTTAAATTTATTAAAATTAGAGAAAAATTTGTAAAGCAACTCAATTGATATCATTAAAAAGGTAATTTTCTATACTTTTTTTCATTTATTTCTTATGCACTCTGCCAATGTACATGAGATTTTGTATTACATCTTTCGTGACTAAATCTGTTAAAATCAGTTCTGAGATATGGTTTGCAGGCTAAATGTCCGTCTTAAATAAGACATAACAGGGATATATGATTTCAAGATTTTAAATAGGCGTATTGGCATTTAGATCCGTTTACTGTAGTTTTTAATAGCGAAATTTTTAAACATTATATTTTAAAGCATTGAAGTAAGTAATTTTATGGATAAATAGGTAATAGAAAGGAATGCAAGAAAATTTGTAAATCAATGTTTTTTTCCTGTAAAATTTCTAAAAATAGTTATCTATGAAAAAAATATTACAATTTTACTAATAGTTGTTTACCAAAATGATTAAGAATTGATCACTTTTTGAAAAAGAAATCATTTTTAAAAAATGTAGCATGTGATTGGAATGTTTACGATTCTCATTTTCAAATTGTATCAAATAAAAGAATGGTACAATCACAAAAGATAATTTGCAACAAAGTTATCTGGGGAATCTATTATGTTTCTTATCAACGACGAACGAACTATTGCGCAAACCATCATTTTCACATAATTTGAACTTTTATAACGATAAATTTTTATCTTCTTCTAATATATAGTATTTCATCTTCACAACCAAATAATCTTTATGCAATTTTAATTTGACAATCTGTCATTCTAAATTTTCTAACGTCTCATTACCCTGATTGCATATTTTTGGCTTCAGGATTGGACAACACAGAATTCGAGACTTGAAACAATTAACATTCTGAGCGAAAATCATGCAAAAAATTGCGGGAATGCGAGCAAAAAAATTATATTGCTAATTTTTCCATATAATGACATAATAATAGCACATTCAAAACTATCTTTAAGAAATCTTTCTCGTGTTCCTTTTTTAAGTATAAAAATGACCAATATCGATTCTTTTTAAAATCTTTCAGTTCGTGCTCAGAGGTGGAGCGAGAGGAGGAGGTGGAGAGGGAGGATTGGCGGGGCCAGGCCCCCTGTCGGGAATTCTGTGCCCCCCCCCCGGCGGGGAAGTTTTTATACGCGGTATTCAACTAGTTGATAGATAAAGATCTGGCGAAAATTTGAGACCAATTTTATTACACTCGCCCCCTCCTTACAGCAGGTGGTGCCCCCCGTCGGGCAAACTCTAACGCCACTCCTGTTCATGCGGGTATAAGATACTCTATTTACTTATTTTTTAAAAAAATTTTGCTCTTGTACTACTCCAGAATCTTTCTTCTTTCAGAGATTCGCAAACGTGACATGAAATAATGTACTGGATGAAATATTTCAGTTCTTAACCCTCTGACTGCTTATCCCGCTGTTTCCGCGGGTTGGAAGTAAGTCAATTTTCTTCTTCATCTGCGATTTTCGCAAGCTATAGTGTTTACTTAGAACTATTACAGCGTTGAATCGTATTGTTGCGAAAGTCTTTCTGTGGGTGTATGTTGTAAACAGTCCAACACGCAGGTTAATGGAGAATGAAGGTTTATTTACAAATATGCAGGAAAACACGTAGCACAGGTACAGGAAACAATAGTTCTTGCATAGATTACCAATGCAAACAGGCAACAATTCACAGGTAATAACAGTTCAGCACTTTGTTATATAACAACACAAACAGTCAGCAAATAACTAGTAACGACAATAACTGCACTTTCAATAGCGCTCACTGCGGACGAAGCTCTCAAGTCGTTTCCAATGGGTCAACACCACACACTCGTCCAAGCGCTCTCCTTATATAGTTTCCCCGGTAGGCCGTGACGTCACATGGAATCATCTAGTACATTCAAGCGTATCTCCTCTCCTAATAGAGATATCGAGAAAATTCCAGCACCTTTGAGATCCCATATTTCGTCGCCAAATGTCTCGCCAAGTCGCCAAGATGGTCACCAAGGTCAGGGGTCTAGACAGGGCTACTGTCGGTCATCTCATACTTACCCCTGTAAAACGCCCTTCCCAACCATAAGACTCGCATTGCTGGGAAACGACTTTCCATGTTTGTAACAGTATTATACTAATAAAGCCTTGCACATAAATCAAATGCAACCGTATTTGGACATAAATGCGGACGTTGCATCTAATTAGCAATTTAACCTTTTCCTTAAGGGAGGTACCAACTGTTGCACCAGAAAATTTTTTCTTTGAATGCGGGTCGGTACAACTGCTGAACCGGACACAAGGGAGGATTTCACTCCCCGCATTCAATGCAGTTCTTCAGATTTATGTCCCCGTAGCATAAAGGTTAATAAAATTCGCCAGGTTAATCTTTACTACTACAGTTACTTACTGAAAACAAGTTCCCCTGAATTTATTGCTTATTTTGGTGAAAATCCTGCTGCAAATGATGCAATATTAACACAACGCAGCAAATGAATCAAACCGGAAGATGTACTGAAGTTAAACTTGCAAAAATTGGGAAATATATGGTCCGATTTTTGTAGAAAAAAATTGGTCCTACTGATACCGTAAAGTATGGAACTAAATTGAATAATAATATTATGCTACTTTAGAAGACGTGGCATGTCAAGTTAGAGTCGTATATTTGTTTCCATCTAATGTAATCAAAATAAAAATATTGAGGTCCGCTTTTGAGAAATTAAATCGATGAAATACAAAATCGAGAAATTGGCAATTATTAGAATTATTTTCTGAGGCATTTGGCTAAGAAGAGTTTCCGAGATAAAAACTGTGTTCAACCAAGGTACAAATGTTGCCAGAAAATATATGACCATATTTTCTGAACTTTAACACGTAAAGGGGGAGGGGGCACGAAGTCAACAGACGTCTTTCCCAGCCAATCAACGACGAATGGTAATTTCATCACGGACATTCATTCGATGCAGTTTTCACTTAACGGGAAGTAAGAGCTTTCAAAGCAGTTACGATATTAAATTATCTTTCTTAATTAGAATAGTGACAATATTATCTCTCAATCGGGAAAAAATCGGGACATTACAAAATTCTCCGTTTTCAGGATTTTTTTCCCCTTGGGAGACTTAAACTCACATATATTTAATCGAGACATGTTGTTTCAATTTCATTATTGTTACAAACATGGAAAGTCGCTTCCCAGTAATGTTAGTCTTATGGTTGGGAAGAGAGGGTGACAATCTTGGCGACGAAATATGGATCTCAAAGGTGCTGGAATCTTCTCGATATCTCTATTAGGAGAGGAGATACACTTGAATGTACTAGATGATTCCATGTGACGTCACGGCCTGCCGGGGGAGACTATATAAGGAGTGCGCTTGGATTACAGAGTGAGTGAATGTTGATCGACTTTGAACGTGTTGATCAACTGGGATCGCCTTGGAGTGCGAACGTCTTTGGAATCTCTCTTTAGAGTTCTATCCGCTGTGCGAACTAGTAAGCTGTTAGACGCCGAGCGGTATTGAGTAGTGTTGATCCACTGGAACGACTTCGGAGTTTTGTCTGCGGTGCGAGCTGGAAAGCCGGTGAACTGAGCGCTACTGAAAGTGATGTTATTGTCGTTATTAGTTATTTGCTGACTGTTTGTGTTGCTAAATCTGAAAGTACTGAACTGTTATTGCCTGTGAATTGTTGTCTGTTTGCGTTGCTAGTCTGTGCAAGATCTATTGTTCCTGTTACCTGTGCTACGTGTTTTCCTGCACATTTGTGAATAAACCTTAATTCGCCATTACCCTGGGTGTTGGACTGTTTACAACTGTTACTTCCCGTGTTCCAAAAATTCCATTTTGGAATCGCGGTGAATGACCTGCTTGTGATTTCCATCCATTTCCACCTCACACTCCACTTTAACTCTCAACTCTCCTATGTACTAAATTTCCCGCCAAACTTCGACCTCCAACCGCTACTGATTGTGGCAGCCTTTTTGCAAGTGAACGATATTCTAAAATAGTGTGGTAAAAATTGGGAGTACTTCTTTAGATGTTCAATTTTTAATCAAATCTAATTAATGATTTTTAAATTTTTTTAATAATTTACCCAAGCAAAATATAAATAACAGAAAACAGATCCGGGCTATATAATTCAAAATTGGAGGTGGTGGGGGGTATTTTTTTCAAGCCCAGACGAAGAATCCGCAACGTCTGGTCACCTCATATGCATCCTCCAAAATATAAAACTGGCTTCAACAGCAGCAGACACTCAATTCCTTAAATCTAAGCTTTGCTTAACAGCTGTTTTAATTGGGAGGAAGCGGGGAGGCTCGATTCGTTTCAAAATCACAATGGATGGCATTTAGCAACTCGTAGTGGTGACTCCTGTATAAAAAATCGCGTCTTCATTCATTTTTGACATCCAAGGAATCTTCATTCTCGCAAAAGGTCATTCTCATCGTAGCATCGGCCCACGCAAAACGGAAACTAGGATGGTTTTCTCCTTCCGCGCCAGATGGCGCTCATTTATCTTCAACCTTCAATTTGGGAGGTGATGGGGAAAGGTTACGGTATAGAAGTGGTATTTTAAGAAGACAACAGATTAAAATCGCAGATTTTTATGTTGAATTTTACAAGATGTTTTTAAAAGGAAAGTTTTTTAAAAAATGTAGCCAGCATTCCGAATGGTATAGAGTTCAGAAATGCTGGTCAATAATAATAATAAGTTATAAATAAATTAATTTTAGTTAAAGAAATTTTAGCGAATAAGTGGATTTTATACGAAATTATAGGATCTTCAACAAATCGTTAAGTTCATGAAAGCTTCTTTTACCTGACATTTTATCAAATCTCAAAGCTAAGGTAGGAAATCAATGCCTCTGCTTTGAGAAGAGGCGGAGGGGGGGGGGACCTAGAAAATCAGGGGGGATTTATAGAATACAGAAAAGTGAAACTGTACTAGATGTTAATATAGTGTATTTTCGTTAATATATTGTAGACATATGAAACGCTCAGAAACACTATCGAATAACAAAGATATTTAGAATAGGGGGAAATAAGGGGAAAAAAAATTGTATAAAAGTGTTTTCAAAGAGCAAAACGTAATTTTAAAAGCGAAGGAAATGTTCACTTTCAACGATTTGCCCAAAATGCTAGTGAAATAAGCTCACTTTTTTTTTTTTTAATGAGAACGCATTTAAAATTTTTTTTTTCTTTTCAAATAGGTAACGCGCCGTTACAGTGGTCTAGGTGGTCGTAAATTATTGGCCATCTCCCATTTTTGAGAGTCATTATCTGCAAATCCATTTAAGATAGAAGAAAAATAACAGCTTGTATTTGTAGGGAATTTTACGCTCTTTAATTTGTCGAATCAATTGCAATCCGAAAACTGAATAGTTTTCGAGATATTGACGAAAAACTAAAAAAAGAAAACCAGAAAACGCGCATCGGCTTTATGCTGATCGGTAGCCACTGCGTATGGAAATCTATCGCTGTAATAAATTTAGAACGCCGTAATGGTGCGCCAACTATCTGAAAAAAAAAATACTTTTTTTATTTGCTTTCTCATTTAAAAAAAACCGCAGTTGTGACATTATCATTTTTTTTATTAATTTTTGAAATGGGTCCAATAATTGATCACCAACCTATATTATATCGCTAACCCACGAACATAATCTGTTTAACCACTAATCTTATTATTTTGTTAGTCACACAAATACAATTCATTACTAACTTAAGAAAATATAAATAGTTAATTATCCATAAATGAACTTGATCAAACATACTGTAAAAAAAAAAAAAAAAAAATTGATTGCTTCTTTAGTTTTTATGAACAAGGCTAGTTTGATTATTTTATAAAAATTCAATTTTTCCATACTGATACTGATCTTTATTAATTTTAAAAATTAGATATTTTTTACAAACAGCAATGATATAATTGTCAAGTGTCTCCCAAAAACTGGAATTCTGTTAGCACTAAATAATTCTATGTCCCAAAAACAAAAGATAGTAGTGGCTGAATTATAGCTCACACAATATTTAACTTTTTTGTAAATATCTTTTAATAACATCTATTTATTATTATATTTAATTTTATTCATCATGTAATTTTATTGGCAACAAAGTAAAAGAGCAATCGTATTTTTGTTTTTACAATGGTGATGATTTCCGGTGACGATAGGTTGTAACACGTCTTAATGTTCGTTAATATCCCGAGACTAGCACTTTTGGACGATTTTACACCGGAAAGGGGTGTCCAGCAATGAGTTATATGAGCGCATTTACGGAGTTCTTTGTTAGATCCCGGTAAGTAAAATGTAAACATCCCCCCCTTCCATTCTTCACTTTTCCCCAATTCTGATGAAAATAACTCCGCCAGGCGCATGCGCAAAAGCCCGGAAGGTTTCGGAATCCGTTGCTAAACAATAAAAATATCGCTATTTGAAATAGAGGATTTTCATTTCTTATTTGATATGCTAGACTAACTTTTTGTTGCTTCTATCACGATTAAAATAATAAGAACGCAACCAGCTTATTTCCCGCCAAATTTTCTCCATTATACTGCACTCACAGAAATATTTCCTTCCAATATAAAAATTATTCGCTGTTTTTTATTGTAAAACATTAACAGCATTTTTTTTAATGTAAAACATTAAGCGCCATTTCCGAAGTGAAATCTTACATTCAGGCCACGACACCGTATGAAAATAATCTACAGCCCCACTTTCCAACGACACATTTGTTCTACTTTTGTACCTTGCCTTGTTCCAAAAGATTTTTAAAAGTGCAGAAAAGGTTTATCAGTTATAAAAAATTTCCCGCCATTAGTCCACAAAGTGGAACACACTGCAACCCCATTTGCAACAAAAAGAGGAGTCGTCGTCTCCCACGATTTCCGAAACAAATCTCACTCTTATCATGGGAGGGTCGAGGCGAACACGCAAACGATTTCTTTTAGTGAGTAGCACCACTCGATGCCTTCACAAACAGAAAAAAAGAGAACGAAGTGAAGAAAAAAAAGAACGAAACCTAAGGTGTAGCCCAGGTAAATAGTACTCCCCTGCCACATCACGTGCTCCCTATACTACGCGACTACTACTACCACTACTACTACGCCGTTCCATTGTAAGCGCATCGTGAGAACGCGCCCATAACGCGGGAAACCTCGACCAATGGCGGCCTTTCGCGTTTGGCGGGCTCGCTGGAACAAAGACAGGACCGGAAATTCCAATGGCGTGAACAACCTCGCGCTCGCCTGCCCCCCTCTCCCCCGCTCAGGGAGAGGGCAGCCACATCCTCTCTCATCCGGGAGAGAGGAGGGGGGGGAGAGGCACGCAGCATGATCGGTGAAAAAAAGGGATGGTGCTAAAAGAAAAAAAAAGAGAACAGAATATTGGCGAAATCCGGTGGAAAGATGAGACGAACCGCCGCCGTCTCGTCTGCAGCAGAAAAAGGGCTATTTTTGGATGAGGATCTTCTCTGGCTTGCTGCTTGTTGGGGATGGAGAGATTGTCTGGCAAAAAGGGAGAATCTCCCGAAATCCATAGGAGGAAGGAAAAAGAACACCCGGGTTCCGCTTTCTATATTAAGGTGCACGCCGCAGTTGACGGTGTGCGTGGTGGTTGCCATGGCAACCCGCTCACGTTTCTATGTCTCTCCCCCCCGAAGTGTCGTGGAAACGGATAAACATCCCCATAATCTTCGTCTTTTTCCAGAGACATAATCAGCGGCAGTCCTGCTAATCGGATGGGTTTAATGTCCTCCACACGTCAAAGGGTCTGTCAGGTCCTCGTGTTTTTCGCTGGGGTCAGTGAGACCCAAGGGCCTGTTTACAAGTGATTCGATACATTATAACTATTAATATCCTGTTTTAATTTCCTGAGTGTAAAAAGTGTCTCCAGAAATGAATTGGGTAGCAAAATTTCGGTATAATATTTATTGGTGGCATTAATTTGTCTCCGATTTCTTAAAGTTATTTTATTAAAGATTATATATAATCTTTATTTAATATATATATAATAACTTTTCTTAAACTCCGGTTTCGTTTTATTTCCCGCGCTGGAGGTATATTAAATCTCTCGTTTGGCATATTTATTACTAAAAGAATATTGTAATTACTTCTACGCGCTCGCATACATCAGCGACTTATTGCCGCCATACTTTTCCCTAAAGCACTTACGTAATTTACTAAAAATAGCTATTATTCCCTTCACTTTGATCACGTGTCTATCTGTTAAATCTCTACCTGAGAAAAAGCAGGGATTTTCTGTTCTTTTTTGGCTATAAAACTTCAACTGAGATGTACGTATATTCCGTCATTCCCAAAATAAAATGAAAATTAGAATATCACTCGGCCTGTTTTTGTTATTTAACGACTACAACAACGAATACATTTTATATATATAAAGAAATAAATGTAGCCCAAATGCTTTTAAAGAAGTAGAAATTAAATAATACATGGAAATGCCTGAGAATAGAAAGAAAATGCACATATCTTTTGCTTTTAATATTTCTTTCCATGGTATTTATTTTTTCAATATTTTAATTCACTGGTATAGAAGGAGTGAATCATTTTAAGGACTACGAAGTAAAAGTATGGAGATTAAAAAAACAACCTCCATGAGTTGGATAAAAATTTCTTGTTTTTCAAATTATGCAGGGACATAATTTGAGAAATATTCAAGAATATTGGCTGGAAGTATGGATGATAAGTGAACAATTTAGACAGGGAAATTATTATTAGTTTCTAAAACTGTTCTATTCATCTAAAAAATGTTTATCGGCCTATAATATAATTTGTCGATTCAAGGCTTCTTAACTCCATTTTGTCCCCAACCCCCAAATTGGAAAATGAAAAATTAATTAATAATAAATGGAAATAAATTATCATTAGTTATTCAGCAAATTTTATTGGAATACTATAAGTCCAGGTGATTGAATTTCGTTTACAAGTTTGATCAATCTGAAGAAAGGTGACGAGAGATTTATGCAACCGCTTCTGGCGTTGCCACTTGCAGTTTTAGAAACTTTATTATAAGTCTGTAGCTTCTGCATTCCTTTTTTACTCGAGTAATATATCAACCATATAAAGACTTAGCAACAATTTAGGTAACAATTAAAAGTTAGTTACTACGTATAGTTAACAGGGTGGTAATAAATAAGCCTTGTACAGTTGATATCAGTAGCGAATCCAGGGGGGTGGCTATCGGGCTGCAGCCCCCCACCAGAGCTAAGTCGGAATTCTTGATTTTATTTAAAATCACTACAACTGTTTGTTCTCAATTTCTCTTTAAAAAAAAAAATGTGACAATATTGCTTTCTGGCTTGACAGGTTCAAAAATTTTCCTACTTTTCTAGCCATTGTACTTGTAGCATTGACGCGGTCGAAGACATTTTTTGGCTAGTTATTTCATTGTATTTTTTAATAAATTATCGGAAGTATTGTATTGTTTTTTATTATGCTTATTGTCAGGTGAGTAAAGTCTGTACAGCTAAAGTGTTTTGGTTTAAATAAGCCATAAGGTTTTACATTCGTGACGGCGATACGAAATTTTTATGACCTCCGCCCCCCCCCCCCCTCCCAGACTCAAATCCTGGATTCGCCACTGGTTGATATCCATTGTCTATCCAGTTCAGAGTGTAATTCCAAACTTGACGTAATA
This sequence comes from Araneus ventricosus, assembly GCA_013235015.1. Taxonomy (NCBI): domain Eukaryota; kingdom Metazoa; phylum Arthropoda; class Arachnida; order Araneae; family Araneidae; genus Araneus; species Araneus ventricosus. The sequence continues at coordinate 9,704 of BGPR01047097.1, forward strand.
TAAAACAAGACGTTTATCTAATAAATGGGATATGAAATCAAATTGGCCAAGACAACAAAACGATTGTGTTGGGCGGGGGGGGGGGATTTCGGGAAAAAATTGAATCGATAACCATCTGTAATCTATTGTTGAAGGTTCAACCTCCAGAATTAACTAGTTAGATGATTATCATTCAATTTCTTCTGTTGCAACCTTGTACCTTTGCGATTCAATTCTCGGTAAAACCAAAGTGTACGGTACATCTGTCGCCAAATCATGAAAAATTCGCCAAACGTCCGCCATGTTACCACATTTTTTTATGTTAACAGTCCGCCATTGGCTTACCACATTTAGCGATTTTTCGCCAAAGAAAATCCAAGTTTGGCGCCGTACCATACACTTTGGTTGAGCCCAATTCTCCATACCACAATTAACAGATATTTTGTTAATATCAAAAACTTCTTTTTTATGAATATAAAAGAACTATGCTGTTCTACGACCATGTCAAATGACTGGATGCTGATAAATTGCCCTAATTTATTAAATAAAAAAAATTTATGCATTTCGTTGCCAATAAATTAGAGAGAATATTAATTATCATTAATTAATTTATACATTTTACCACAATTTATCAACGTTGCGATCTTTCAAAAATAATCGTCACAGGTAAATGAATCGAAATTTCAGGTAAGGAGTACAGCGAGTCTACGACATAATGAATGGTTTTGTTTTTACATTTCAGGCACATCTTGCTTAAGATCTTCCTACAGTCGTCTGTGTAGCTGAACTGCGAACCACGTTCACTGCGTTCATACATCTTGCCACCTGATGATCTAGCAACCCTAAAGCAACATTCATTCACCCTCTCGCAAACAAATAAATAACAATAAAGAAATACTATACCGTACTTTCTGTGAATCTCACAGACATTTGGCCCCCCCCCCCTTCAACAGACAAACAAGGCCTTGGGGTCGCGGGAAGGAATGTTTGATTCTGGGCCCCTTTTTACCTGGCCGACCTTCGAATTCCGAACGCATAAACAAAAGCACATGGCAGCTGGCTTTCCCGCCAAAACGCTCTTGCCCCGCCCCTGGCGAGCGGCCCCTTTTGTGCCCTGCCCTTTCTAGGAAGGTCTGTGAGAAAAATTCCGTCGGGGGGGGGGGGGTCGATCGTCTGGGATTGGAATGTCTCTCAGTTTCTCCGAAGAGGGTCTGATCCTAGTGACCCCTGAATGGCGGGAAGATTTTCTGGGAACTTTATCAATGAAGGTTAGAGTGGCCATTGGCGGGAATGCAGTACATTGTTGTTGACAGAGTTGTTACTATGGGCTAGAGCGGTTCTTTTTTCGTTTTTGGTTTCGACTTCTACCGCTTGAAAGCTGGTTTTCTGGAATTTTTTCAGTACTTTTTTTTCCCCATCAGAAATTTTCGAATTCATTTTATTTCTCTCTAGTCCCTAAATGTTGATTACTAAAAGCTCTTATTGAAATCTCATTTTTTAAATGAAGTAATCATAAGGAATTTTTTTTTGTTAAAAAAAATAATTGATGAAATATTCTTTTTTTTCCCCCTCCGTCGTAAATTACATGTATCGATGAGCGACCCCAAAAATCAGATCCAATCGCATTAAAAAAGAATTAAAAGGTTTTCGTAGAGCACATTTAGCGGGTTTCACAGACATTTCCCAGCGTTCATAGAGGTTACCAATGAAGTTTGTCTTCTGCTGTGGCTCTTCTGTTTACGCTCTTGTAAGGATCAACATTCCATCGTACAT
>BGPR01047098.1:0-11874 GCA_013235015.1 Araneus ventricosus
AAAAAATGGAAAATAATTTAATTGATAATATTTTTTAAAAAATATTTATTAAGAATAAACTCATCATGCGGAAAAGATGTTCACAGAGATGAGAAAAATAAAAAAATTTAAATTAAAATTTAATACTGCCACAAAGGGAAGAATTTTCTTTAAAAATGGAAAAATACTGAAATTTTGATTATATGATTAAAAAAAAGACATTATTAATCAAAACCTCTACTATGTGGAAAAGATACCTATGGTGGAGATTAAGAGAAAATAAATAATAACAAAATTTAAATTCTAAATTTAATACTACCGAAAGGGGATTGAATTTAAAAAAAAAAATGGAAAAATACTTAATTTTGATTATTGATTATACGATCTTAGATTCGAAATAATTGTTTTTCTGTAACATAAATAACTAAAAGTGATGATTAATGAGTAGTGAGTAGTATAATGTACATTGCAACATTTTATGACTCAGCTCTCCCTCCCCACACCGTCAAATCAGTCCGGTTAAACAACTAGAGCAGTAAGCAATGACTTTTCGTGCTTTCAGAATTCTTCGAAGGGCTAATTCCCTTATGTCATTTCTGTCGTCAGCTAGCATTGATATCAGGACATTTTCTGGATGGCCAAAAAATTCGTTTCTTTTAATAGCAAGGCTATGACATCCTTCAAATCATTCGAAAAATAACGCGATAGAACGATTAATTGATGCAAATGCTGTTCCTCATAAATTATGGTTTCGTTTTGATCTTGAACCACAAAGACTTTTGTAATGAATGTCGTTAATGTCAATAAAGCCTCGAATGAATTTTCGTGAGCTACATTGAACCTGAGAATTCTGTTCGCGATTCTAAGCCACCTGGAGTGGCAAACTTTTCCAGGATTTACCTTCGACAGACTTTCTCTGCAATGTCAGCAGTTTATGACTTCACAAATTTCCATTCAGTACAGTTGATCAGTATTTAAGTCTTTCTTGTTAGTCACTTCACATAGCGTGTTTTCTATTGGCGTGGATGAAACTACAGATATCTTTTCGCATCCGGACAACGATTTTCTTATTTCGCCATTCAGGCTTCTGAGCCCAGTTGTGGTTTTATCCACGTGCGCGAAAATATGACGTAGTGGAAATTCGTTGGCGTGCAACGGGCACACAAACCATTGTAGTGGACGATTCAGGATCAGTTCCATGTTACGTAATGACACCTGTGTTGACAGATGTTCCGTCGCTACGAACTTTGTTACATCTATGTCATTGTCAACGCATGACAAAAAAACTATATAAGTTATTTCCAATAATTTGCGCTCTCCCGAAATTTACAGACACTTGGCCGATGTACTCAGAGCCAGGTTCTTTTACCAAGCTTATGTGTTCTTCTATTATGACTTTTCTTCTGTTGTCTTCCATTGACTTTTCTGTCTCCTATTTTATCCTCCCACGCCTCCATAACTTCCTGGTACTTCATGGAATCTTCCCCACAGTCACACCTGTAGTGACAGAGCGCCGCCCCGTGTCCCCGTGCCTGATGCCATGAGAGTAACTGTGCCGGTTGGTTGGACACAGGACTACCTGTAGTGACAAGAGTTTTAGCTGCAATTAGAACATTGGACCAATTTGGTATTTCCGACCGAGCAGGCGCTGCCATCGTGTCAGCTGCTCTTCAAGTTGTGGGCATTATCTCAGAAAGCAATGTTTTGAACGTTGTTGACAGAAATAAAATTCAGCATGGGAGAACAAAGTCAAGAACCACTCTATTGTCTCAGGTCATAAAAGATTATGACCATGACCAGTTTGGTTTATACTTCGATGGGCGAAAAGACAGGACTCTATCAATGGAAGACAACAGAAGAAAAGTCATAATAGAAGAACACATAAGCTTGGTAAAAGAACCTGCCTCTTAGTACATCGGCCACGTGTCTGTAAATTTCGGAAGAGTGTAAATTATTGGAAATAACATATATAGTTTTTTGTCATGCGTTGACAATGACATAGATGCAACAAAGTTGGTTGCGATGGAACATCTGTCAACACAGGTGCCAAAGGAGGTACTATACGTAACATGGAACTGATCCTGAATCGTTCACTACAATGGTTTGTGTGCCAGTTACAATCCAACGAGCTTCCACTACGTCATCTTTTCGCGCACGTGGATAAAACCACAACTTTACCCAGAAACCTGACTGGCGAAATAAGAAAATCGTTGGCCGGATGCGAGATGCTACCTGTAGTTTCATCCACGCCAATAGAAAACACGCTATGTGAAGTGACTAGCAAGACAGACTAAAGTACTGATCAACTGTACTTAATGGAAATTTGCGAAGTCATAAACTGCTGACATTGCGGAGAAAGTCTGTCGAAGATAAATCATGGAAAAGTTTGCCACTCAAGGTGGCTTAGAATCGTGAGCAGAATTCTCAGGCTCAATGCAGCTCACGAAAATTCATCCGAGGCTTTATTGACATTAACGACATTCATTACAAAATTCTATGCGTCTATGTGTTTCAAGATCAAAACGAAATCATGATTTATGAGTCACAGCATTTGCAACAATCAATCGTTCTATCGCGTTATTTCTCGAATGATTTGAAGGATGTTATAGACCCTGCTATTAAAAGAAACTGATTTTTTTGGCCATCCAGAAAATGTCCTGATATCAATGCTTGCTGACGACAGAAATCACATAAGGGAATTAGCCCTTCGAAGAATTCTGAAAGCACGAAAAGTCATTGCTTACTGCTCTAGTTGTTTAACCGGACTGATTTGACGGTGTGGGGAGGGGGAGCTGAGTCATAAAATGTTGCAATGTACATTATACTACTCACTACTCATTAATCCTCTCTTTTGGTTATTTATATTGCAAAAAAAACAATTATTTCGAATATAATATCGTATAATCAATAATCAAAATTAAGTATTTTTCCATTTTTTTTTGAAAATTCAACCCCCTTTCGGTAGTATTAAATTTAGAATTTAAATTTTGTTATTATTTTTCTCTTAATCTCCATACCATGAACATCTTTTTCCGCATAAGGTTTTGATTAATAATAATATATTTTTTAAATCGTATAATCAAAATTCAGTACTTTTCGATTTTTTCGAAAATTCAATCCCTTACGGCGATTAAAATTTGAATTTAATTTTATTTATTATTTTTCTTTTAATTCCATACCATCCATGGAAACATCTTTTCCGCATAGGTGGTTTTGATAAATAATTTTTTTTTTTCCATAGAAGAGCAGTCACCCTATTCTGCATGCATAGGAACAAACTCAAGAGTTTATAAAGCATATAATCTTCTCCCTGTAGAAAGAGATCTATAGCTCTTGAATCTTCTCCAATATTATTTCTCACGATTTGTAATCGAAAACTAAATTACCCAGTTTTGTTCCGATACGTTGTAGTAGTAGGTGTGTCTTAAACTTCTGAAGATTATAGCAAAAATGTTTCATAATGAAAAAAAAATATTAAGAAATCTAATGTTCCTCACAGTAACCATTCAGAATGAAGGAAAAAAATTATAAAAGTTGACAACAGGAATTTATGAATTGACTCTAATGCAAAATAAAGCTTTCATTTACAGATTTGCATCCAATTTGACCAAGTTACTTTTGGTGAAACTAAATATCCTCCTCTTGTTTGAAGGATCTCTAAATTGTAGTCGTTCACATTTGGAAAACACAGCCTAACAAACTTCTATAGGATATCGACGTTCTAATGATTATTGCCGATGCTTATGATTGCAAGTTCTGTAGATGAAATGACTGAAGACCTAGAAAATAAGTTAATGATACGCAATCTGTCCACTAGTTCTACATAGGGTTACCATACGTCCGAGTCCGGTTTTCGTGCTGGTGTCCGGACTCGTGTCCGATTTTCAAAATCCGGATTTATGTCAGAATGCGACGAGAGAATTTGGTGTAATAGAGTTTATTCGAAAAAGCTGACGTCTCCTCCAGTGAAAGAAAATTCACTGCTTTCGCTGTTTTAAATCCACTGTTGATGAGAGAAATGGGTGAGACTCCTCATCCAGATCCCTGTTCAAACTGAAAATTGAAGGTTTGGCAGTTTTTATTATTTTTATTTCGTATAATTTTCAATTACCAAACATTAATGAAAGTTGTATCTTCTTGGCATTCTAAGTGTTCAATTTTTTCTCCCTTCCCAAACTTGCCAGGGTTATGAAATGGGTCATTGGTTAGCTTCAGGAATTTTATGCTACTTGGACCCAAGACCTTTTGAACCCCGCGTGTCCGGATTCAACCAAGAGTATTATGGTAACCCTATTTATGCACTATTATAAAATTTTGAAATAGAAGAAGTTACCATTTGATATGAGTGAGACTATTCCCATACCATTGTGCGCAAAAAATATAAACAAAAATCTTCTTTCGTTTTAATGATTTATACTAATGAATTACTTTGATTTGTTTTTGTGTTTTAACTTTTATAAACTATTAATTGACTGTCGATATTTAATTTTTAAGAAGATTATGAATGCTTCATTTGTTAGAGTTTTCAATTCAGCTTGTGAGCTCAAACATTTTTTACTTCTAAATTTGTCATATTTTTTAAATCATCTTGAGAAACGGTCAAGTGTTTTACAATATAAGATATTACTTATACTTTGACTTTGAGGATCACAGTATATCTATATCGTGTGGAATAAAATTTTCACACTCAGGTCAATTGGACTTTAAACGTACAAAATTACAAAGGTAATTCATTTTTATTTTCTTAAAATTTTAAAAATTTATTATAGAAAAAAGTGGAATTGCTGAATTTCTGTCAAATACAAAAAAAAAATCTTTGAATCTTACTACATCCGCATTTTAGCAGCTGTAGTTGTACTTCAAAAATTTTATCAAAGTACAGTGTTCTAGAAAATTTTATGCAACTTGAAAACTTCTTATGAAAATCCAGATTTCTTCCATTTTCTGAAAATTGCATATAACCATTAATTTTTATACTAATATTTCTTTTAAAAGTTATTATTTAATTGCCACGATAGAGTCTTTGCCATAGTAAGATTCTTAAGAAACGTCCTTCTGTGATAGCCTCTTCAATTCAGCTGGAAATAATCAAAAATCTGACGCAAGAAAAATGACATCAAAGCATCTGAAAGAGAAAATTTATTGAATCTCTGACTTCAAATTAAATACCTTTGACAAATATATATAACTTCTCTTACATAGATGAGAAAATTCTTAGTCAGTTTCTAAAAAAATGTATTCTATCTGATGAAATAAATAACCGATATTATAAATGAAATAGGCCAAACGCAGGTGTCCTCCTACCTCAATGAATCAGAAAAGGCAAAATATTATAGAGAATTAAGAGAAATTGATCTCCTCCTTAAACTTTTAACTGAAGGATGAAATTATATTAGGAAGGCTATAGAATGCGAAATTACTAGCAGGCATCAACTTGAAGCATGTTTTCCTAGAGTTTAATTAATCTGACGGCTGAGTGAAAGAAGTTTCACTTCTTCGTAACAACTCTGAACGTAGTTAAGTGTCTACTAATGAGGTGTATCTAATAACTCGGGGACTTAATCATGGGAATAATGCTCCTCATGGGACTCTGAAAAATTACTACGACCTGTAAAAAACAGATTTAACGTCACATATTTTTAAACATTTAAAATAAGAGGAAAAATAAATTCTCCAAATATTAGCAGAATGCTTATCTAAAATTTAACAAGATAAAAATGAGATTAAATCATTCTCATTTAAAATTAATCTTGTTTTTATGTCAAAAGTTAAGCAAAAGTTTCATTTTTTTGGAGTGAGAGAACGAGAAGATAGAATTGACTGTAATTACGTCATACAAAAACTTTATTTTAACTCCAATTAATTTTATTCAATGAAAAAATTGTGATCGAATTAATTCCACAAAACCTTGCAGGTTACCTTAATATTTAAAATCTGCCCAGATAGAAATGGGATTAAATGAATAATATTTTTGTCACGGAAGATTTTAGAGCACTTCTATAATTATTGGAGAGAAAAATGAAGAAATAATTAAAGAAAAATTCCTAAAATAAATTAGTTTTGTTTTACCTGCCTCCACCTTGCATTGTTTGAAAAGTAAATTGTTGAATACTTTTGCCCGAAATAAATTCACTCTGATAAATTAGGCCAGATTTCTTTGTAAATTTAATATATTTTGCTGACAGGTATAAAATGAATTCCATCACGAAAAATTCTTACTCCCCTTCTCCACTTCAACTGTAAGAATTTTTTTTTATATAAATAAGGTTTACACATATGATTTTCACTTCATACGTTTCTATCAGAATTGAAATCTCAGAGCAAATTTGAAAACATTTTACATGAAAATAAAGTCGAGTGCCTACGAGGAAAAATTTATAAAGAATATTTTTCTGTTTCGGTTTTTCTTAAATTCTTACACGTCATTCAGCACTACAATTCATCGAATATGTTTTGTTCTAATAATTTGCTTTTCCATTTAAAGTGCAGTTATGAATATCAATTCGACGTTAAAATTTTAGCGCTGGATAATGTTCGAAAGACATGCATAATGCTTACACTACAGAAATCACTTAAATGAATCAAGACTATGTAAAATTCGAACTTCTGATAGAAATTTATATTTTTAAAACCTTATAGTAATTTATTTATTATTTCCAGAAGTCCGTTGCAATATATATTAACCAGTAACAAGCATGAAAATAATTGTTTGATTGTGAGAAATTTTATCTGCAATAAACTTATCGCATTTAAATAAATTTATGGTTAAATAATTTGTTGTATGTAAAAGAAAAATGCAGAATTTACCAAATTCTAGTAAAACAAAACACATGCAAATACTGGTATTGCATTCCATGAAATTAAGCTCTTTTACTGAATCCTGAATTATTTGAATTCTAAGGAAATTATTACAAGGAATAAAGAAAAGATGAAGAGAAAAACAGAGCACTTATGCCCTAGTTATTCTGGGGAAAAGGACGGACTAACAGAATTATCCATAGAATAAAATCGGATTAAATAATAGTGTCAGGACAAGAGATCAGAAGACTGAAAAGACAGCAAAGCAATATCCTTATTCTAGAATTTCTCCCTTTATATGCACGGAAAATCTCCAAAGATATCAAAGACAAGAACTAAAATAATTTTTTCCAGGAGAAGTAATAATATATTGAACGCTTAGGCAAACAGCTAACGTAACGGATAGTTACGATTTTTATTACATTCGTAAATTTATCTTATGACATAAAAATTATTTCTAGAAGACAGTTCTCATTATTCACAGATTCTTTATCTTAATAGATTTCGATTACAGATCAAAATTACATCATTGGAATTATTTGTAAATCTTAATATTTTATTTCATTTTAAATACGAATGTTTTACTATACACCCAAATCAACTAAGAAAAAAATATGAACAACAAAATATACAGAATGTGTCCTTTGTCACATTGTAGAACTAAATTCAATAATTCATCTTACAGCTTCTATTCACAGTTTTGTTTCCAACTCATTTATTCTGACATTTGAGAGGTCAACAGCACAGAAAAACAAATCTTTAATCGCAAGGATTACCAATGGAGTTTTTAGAATAGAAAATTTCAAACATGTAAGGAAATTTTTAACTAACATTTTCCTTATTAAAGGTTTTACATGCATTTGCAGAATAATATGTCCCTGTGCATAAAAGTTGACAAAAATATCGTGATAGAGATGTCGCGGAAGGTGAGGACAGATACTATCTCGAAGAAGATGATGGAGCCTCCAAAGTAACAAACATGCCTTTTATTTACAACACACTAAAACCAATATTCATTCGGCATACAAGCTAGTCACTGATAAGCCCAATAACTGAATTCGCTGAAGATTAAGATGAGATCCGTGGCGAAAGAGCTGGCGTGAGCAGGTGCGAGCGAGCAACCAAGCAAGAATGACGCAACTGGTGGTGCTGGGAAGCATCCAAATATATGCAACATCGCCACCGACGTCACCTGGTACAGCAGGAGCGCCATCTACAATATCAAGTACTTTCCACAAGAGATGCCTGAGATTTCCCGCCTCGGAAGTAGTCGAGGGGAAATGAACTGGCAGATGATTTTACTCTTCTGACCACCACATGTCTCTAATGGTCACGTTGATTGATCAATGACGAGAATCAGCAACTTCACAGGCGGTTCAAAATAACTAGAGATTTTAACTTCAAAAACTTTAAAACAAAAAAATAATCACTTATTTCTTTCCCCGTTAAAATCGTGTTTCAAAGACGCCGTCATCTACTTTTAGAGTCAAATGTACCCTATTAAAAAAATTCTATACAACATGATGTAGCTTTTTGCAAATAATTAAGGTATCCGACTGTGTTCGGAGATATTTTTTTGAAAAATAACTTTTATATATTTTTAATGTTGTTTTTGAACTGCATATGTTTTAAAACTAAGGAAAGATTGAAAAATTAGGCTTTCAAAATAATATTTAAAAAAAACTGAGAAATTTGAAGAAAAATGACTAAAATATTTACCTTACGCTAACAGCCATAGACAAAATCATATTCTGCATATACATAAATCGTTGTAGGAGTACATTTGTATGACACTTATCTGTGTTATGCTCTAAAATATTTCTTGTACTTCAAAACGGTTTTGAGATATATCTGAACATAGTTACTAAATTGCTAATTTTTCATAAAAGATGCTTTTCATTTATATTTAAACACTTAAAAATATTACTTGATTTTAAAATTGACCTTAGTTTTCAGAGGGAAACATCAAGCATATTACAGAAAACAATCTCAGAAAATTTCATATCAAAACTTGAATAACTTTTTGAGAAATCATTGTTACGGTCGACAGTTTTCCTCAAAAATATCATTTCTCAGAAAACTCATTTAAAGTTTTCATTCAACATAAAATAATGCTTACAGTTCGGTAATAAAACAGCTGTAACTCCATTTGTAATTCACGTAGAGTAAAAAGTTAGACAGTCTTAGAAAGCTCGTTAAAAAGATTACAAAATTAAGTTATAAAACCTTTTTGATAATTTCACCAAAAACGACGATTTTAAACCAGTCGGATACCTTAAGTCGACAATATTCATTACATTTCCAAGATTATCTTCAGATTTTTGCAGTTTCATGAAAAGAGTGCATTAAAATTGTCTCATATTACGGTAAAGGCTTGAAAAGTAAGGTCTTTATTCTATCAAAATACGAAATATAATTTTTGATGAAAATTCATAGGTGTAACAACAGCTGGCGTTCAGTAATTCTTTGGTAATTCTTTCTGCTTCGAATAATAGAAAACGAATACTGAATAAAAAATAATTTCAGTAATCTCCTTAAAGATTGGTTTTAGAGACTGCCATGTCTCTTCTAAAGTTGGAGTAAAATGCTCGCCTTAAAACCAATTAATCTAAGAATAAATACTTGGTGAGGCATTCCATCACTTTTAATGATATGGATCCTAACAAAACTTCTTCGGATTCATTCAATTTATATCGGCAACATTAAAAATTCATACCCAATTTTCGGTTTGTTCTCTTGAATTGGAATCTAAAACAGGAGCATTGGAAAAGAAAATTGACTTTCCATTCTAGAAGAGAACCAGGCTCAGGTCAGTGTTTTTCTCACTAACCGAGAACGCAAGAATCCTTTTCTGTATAGATGAAAGCAAAACTTTTCTCTGACGTAGAGCTGAAAATAGAATGGTTTGTTCAAAATACCTGGTATTCCGGGGCGTTAAGGTAAAATAATAAAGAACTGATCGGCTAAAAGTGTAAATATTTTACTTTAAAGTTTCAGAATAAGAATGGGTTAATTTTAGAAGGAGAAGTCGTTTTTTGCTCAAAGTTATTCTGGTGCCTAAAGGTTCTCATATATCCCAGTATTTTTATTTTTTATTTTACTTTTGGCGTAGATTTTCGTGATGAGTCCTTGTTGTCACTTTGGTTTCTGATAAGCAAAAATAGTCACTTAGTAGATGGAGTGTACCTTCTTCATGTGTTCTGTCCTATTATTTATGCTATTGCGATATCATTAAAGGTATTTATTCATTAAAATTATTATTTTATTCATTAGTATTATTTATTCATTAGAGTGTCGTACGTATTGTTTGATAAATAAACTTTTGCATTTTAAGAGAACAAATACTTATAATTTTGCTGGCAAATAAATTTGACTAGAAAATAATAAGCACAAATCATTTTCAGTGTCTTTTCTGTAGAAAATATCAACGATAAACCTTTCTTCTGCAACATTTTCCCAGCGCCACTCTGTCGGGCGATGAAACATTACGAGCATTCAAAATTAATTGTTACCAGCGTTAGTATACAAATTACGCATGAGTTAAATTATTCTTTAAATTAACTCCTCTGAACGAAGATCTTCTACGGAAAATACCTTTATAATCGTGTTATGAGCCGCAGTAGCAGTAGGGATTTTACAATTTTCTTTCATTTTATACCGAGAAATGACAGAAGAAAATGAAGCATTCTATATTAATGTAAACAAAATCAAGAAAAAAAAACTAGAGGCCTTTTCTAACAACTACACGATGGCATTTTGTAAAGAATACTAATGCAGTTACGTTCAAAAAAATTATCGACAAAAGAATATGTATATTAAGTAATGGAATTTCAATATTCAAAATCTTTTTTATTTTAAAGACTTTCTCTCACGAGGATCTACAGTTGCGTTTTCCAAACAGTATTTGGGTGCATGAACATGTTTTCGCTTTTACTATTAGAGAAGGTATTAGAATATCGCTGGCCATGAAAGAAACATGGAACGCATGTTGTAGAATTTAATATATTTCAACAACCATTTATAGTATAAATAATAGTATTTGAAAACCATTCCTTATCGCTCGATGCTGTTTTCATATTTACCAGTAAAATGCTGCACCTAAACAACCTGCGAGGTTATGGTTACAGTTGTTTCAAATATTGGTTCATAATACACATTAGAAATATAAAATCCACGAAATAAGTAATTCAAAATTGGAAACATTTCTAGATGAAAATGCTTGTCCAACACTATTGGACTAAATTTCAGTATTCTAATAAAATATACTAGCACATGGCGGCATTACACGGGCCATCTCGAATATCACGTCATTCCCGGCAGAGAAGAAGTGATGTCATGTAACACAAACCTTAGATAAACCAGCATTATTAGAGACCATCATATTTTTTCATATTCCCTCCTTATTTATAAACACATGAAACAAGATGCACTACATGCATAAAATCTCAAAAGTTAAATCTCAAGAAAACAAACATATTTAATAAAACACTATTTGAGCGATTTAATTTCCTCTGTTTCTTTCAGCATAAATTACCAAAACCTTACAAACAACGTCATCCATTTGCATTGGTAATCCGTATTCTATTGTTGAAGTTTTCAACGATGAAACAGAAGTAAGCAATTAAATATTTGTTTATATCTAATGAAAACGGTTTGAATTGCGCTGCAACAATGAAAGAAATCATTGTTGCAAATTACTTTTTAATTAATATCTTTTTTTTAATTAAAATTTCGGAATTTAAATGGTCAAAATAGGTCCTTGGACCTTCTCTATCTTTTGCTTATTTACTTTCAGGGCGGTTCTCCAGCGGTCGTGAGAAGATGAAGGACATACAGCCACATACATACATACACTTGTTTACCTTCAATTTTAATACAGGATAGACCCCCAGCTACGTGACCCGGCGTTGCACGGGCTATCACCGAATAATGCAATCATTCCTTGACAGAGAGAAAAAGTGAGAGAGGTCATGTGACACGCTTGTATTCTCTCTAAATAAATATGAGAAAAGAGCGGTTCAATCATTTCCGTCCTCGTAAAGGCTTCAAAACTTTTTAAAATTGCAAAAATAATCTTTATTTGTAAATTACGATTCT
>BGPR01047099.1:0-11874 GCA_013235015.1 Araneus ventricosus
TTGAATGTGGCTCAAGAAAATTTCATCACAAATTCTACGTAGCTGACATCACCGATCCCTGTATTCTCGGCCGGGATTTCCTTCAAAAATTTAACTTTACAGTAGACCTGGAGAAGAACGAGATAAGTACATCAAAGTCGTGCTCCGTATTGGCCAAAAAGAGAACTATAATACCAGCAAGATTAGCATGTCTTATCCAGGGAGTTCCCTTAGTTCCTGGACAGTTCAGATATGCCATAACGGACTTTCCTAGCCTAGACTCCCAGAAAGGTGTTCTTCTGGCGGCCACACTCGTTGATTTGGAAATGGAAGCCATTCCCGTTAGAGTTCTGAATTTAAGCAATAAACCCAAGATTCTGGACAAAGGAGATGTTATTGCGACCTGTAAACCAGTGGTGGATATCGTCGCTCGTCCTCAAGAATTTTCTGGAGCACAACATCTACAGTCAACCTTGGAGAATTTTCAAATACTTAATGAAGAACAACGAACAGCAGTAAGGAAGTTACGCAATGAATTTCAGAACTTGTTTCCGACCTGCGACGCTGATGTCGGCCGTTGCAATATGACACAACATAGAATTAATACAGGTGACCATCCACCATTCAAGCAATATCCAAGACGTTTGCCTCTTGCAAGGAAAGAAGCAGATCTAGTTCAAGAAATGGTTGACAATGGAATAATTGAGGAATCATCAGGCCCTTGGGCTTCGCCTATTGTGCTTGTTAAAAAGAAAGATGGATCAACACGATTCTGTGTTGACTACAGAAAACTGAACGAAATTACGAAAAAAGACAGTTATCACCTGTCATGAATAGACGACACCCTGGATGCTTTGAATGGAAGTCGATGATTTACGACACTGGATTTGAAAAGTGGATACTGGCAAGTTGAGATCCGACCTGAAGATAGAGAAAAGACAGCCTTCACCACCGGACAAGGACTTTGGTAATTTAAGGTAAGGCGTCACAATGCCTTTCGGACTTTATAACGCTGCAACAACATTTGAAAGACTGATGTTGACAGTGTTGAGTGGACTATCGTCTGAAGCCTGCTAGTGTATCTAGATGACATTATAATAGTAGGGCGAACATTTGAAGAACATCTAAATAATATTCGTAAAGTATTCCAGAGACTATAAAAAGCTAACCTCAAGCTAAGTCCAAAGAAATGCAGATTCTTCCGAAAAGAGGTTTCTTATCTTGGACACATAATTTCAGCAGACAGAGTTAAAATCGACCCAGAAAAGACTAAGGCAGTAGTTGACTGGCCTCGTCCAGAGACAGTACACGATCTCCGAAGTTTCCTTGGACTTTGCACCTATTACCGTCGTTTTGTAAGGAATTTCTCTGTAATAGCAAGACCCCTACATAAATTAACTGAAGCTAGATCAAACTTTAACTGGAGCGAAGAATGCGAGAAATCTTTCCATAGTCTAAAGCAGGCTTTGATAACTTCCCCTGCCTTGACCTATCCCCGGACTGACAAGGAATTTTTCTTGGATACGGTTGCTAATAATGAGGGGATAGGAACCGTGATTTCACATAAGATTGGAAACGAAGAGTGTGTCATCGCTTACTTCAGCAAGATCTTGGGTAAGCCAGAAAGAAATTATTGTGCCACGCGTAAAAAATTACTAGCCATTGTGAAATCTATAGAGCATTTCCATCCCTACCTCTATGGACGGAAATTTCTTCTCCGGACTGATCAAGCTTCCCTTAGATGGCTTTTGAATTTTAGGGAACCTGAAGGCCAGATAGCTCGTTGGATCTAAAGACTGCAAGAATGATTTCGAAATCCAGCATCGCAAAGGAACCTCTCACGGGAATGCAGATGCGCTCTCTCGAAGACCCTGTAAAGAGAGCTGCAAACATTGCACGAATGCAGAGATAAAGTTCGGAATGGAAACAGACATTTCCGTGAAAGTTTTAACATCTGAGGATCCCTGATCTTCAAGTGATGTCCAAAAGGCACAGCTAGAAGATCCTGCTATTAAGCCAATTCTGGAGAAGAAATTAAATTCGGAAGATCGACCATCTTGGCAAGAAATCGCCCCGGAGAGTCCTGCAACAAAACGATATTGGGCTCTTGTCGTTGGCAACTAATTCTCCCGAGAAACAGAATTCAAGAAGTTCTGCGAGAGACTCATTCATGACAGCGCAAGTGGAGGCCATTTTGGAGTCATGAAAACTGAGCAAAACCCGAGAGCGATTTTATTGGAATCAACTTCGCGCCGATGTCGAAATATGGTGCAGAGAGTGCCACGCTTGCGGAGCCCGAAAAGGACCCAAAACAAGAACTAAAGGTCGCTTGCAACTCTAATGTGGGCGCACCATTCGAAAGAATGGCTTTGGACATCCTAGGAACTTTTCCAGTAACAAAAGACAATAGATATGTCCTAATTTTAATGAACTATTTTACCAAGTGGCCTGAAAAAATTGCCATTCCAGACCAGGAAGCCTCGACTGTAGCTGAAGAACTCGTACGAAGCTGGATTTCATGTTATAGCGTGCCTGTGATATTGCATTCGAATCAAGGTGCACATTTTAATTCTGCCTTCTTTACTGAGCTTTTATAAACTTTTGAGAATTCTGAAAACCCGAACGACCGCTTTGCATCCCGAGTCCGATGGCATGGTCGAGAGATTTAATCGTCTGTCCTTGTTTCGAGGAACCAGACAGATTGGGATGCACATTTGCCACTCTTTCTCTTGGCCTATAGGAGCGCGGAACATGAGGTTACCGGGTTGACTCCAGCGGAAATGCTTTTTGGTCGAACGCTACGATTGCCCTGTGATATCCTCTTTGGACGACCGAGTGATACGCCTTCCTCTCCGAATGAATACATGAAAAATTTGGAGGTACGTTTGGAAAGCGTACATGCGTTTGCCAGAGAGCGAATTAAACTGGCCAGCGAACGCATGAAAACTCGTTAAGACTCCAGAGGAGCAGACCACCATTCTAAGGAGGGAGATCTAGTCTGGATGTATAACTCGAAGCGACGGAGAGGCCCGAGTCCCATGTTACAACAGAACTGGGGAGGACCATATACTGTTGTCAAGAAACTGAACGATGTTGTCTACAGAGGTCGCCCAACGCCAAGCCAAAAGTCATCCATATAAATCTGCTAGCTCCATCCAGGGCCACTGATCCTAGTTCTACGTAATGAGACTGCCGGGACGTGCAGTCTTTGAAGAGGGGAGTAATGTTACAAAGCTATAAAGTCGTTTCCCTGATATGCTAATCTTGGCGACAAAGGAATTTTCTAGAGACCTCGACAACTCGTGTTCTATTACATGAACTTAGATCTAGAGATAATCACTCTCATAATGAAGTCGCTTTCCGTCGGAAGATGAAAGTAAGTCTGCAAGAGGAGCTCAGTTGAATTTCTGATCAGCAAGGGTGAAGACTAACAAGAAACCTTGGTTACGTGTTTGAGATTTCGGTCTCTGCTGTGAAATCTTTACCAGTTGTAACACTGTGATATAGCCAGCTCTTCTTTGTCTTGAAATATTTGTAAAATAAGAGTTTTTTTTAAACTGCTTATTGATCATTGGAATAATTTCGAATTTCGTTACAATATTGTTGAGTTGATAAATGACTCCAAAACATTTAAATATATGCAATATTATGTTCACCTGTAATATCTATGTCTGTATTGGATGCAAACCAATTGCAGCTGAACCAATGATGATAGTACCATACATTGTAGTAAATGGATCTAAACTTCAACACCCGTGTGCAAATCAGCGATGCAAATTATGGAGGATTTAAATGGTTTGAAACCTTGGAAAAGTATTGGGGCACATGCGTTCCATGACAAAATGATAGCTCCAAGCATACAGGGTGCCCATTCTGATTGTGGGCTTCAACAACTAATTTCTAAACTGTTGAGAGATGGCTAAATACTCAATTGAGAATGTTTAGGATTTACTATTGTACTGGACGTAGATTTAACAAGCTATAATACGACAGAATACTCTTAAATAATTTTCTGATGAAATTTTTTTATCTTATATTTTATGTAATAGGTAAGTCAGTATAATATATTTTGTGTTTCAGAAATTATTTTAAAACATAATGATTTAACCAAATTAAATTAATTTTTAAATCATTACGTTTTAAAATAATTTCTGCATGGATATGTTATACTGACTAGTGTTGCATAAAATATAAGGATAAAAGGTTTCAGAGATTATTTAAGAGTGTTTTGTCATATTATAGCTTGTTAAAATCTTTCAAAAGTTACGTTAGTCACAATGGAATGACCCTTTACATGAAATAACAAAAAAATCTTTATTTTTTTGTCGATAAATATACAGGGTGTTTCATATTGAATGGGCCAAAAGGAATAACACAGTAGGAATTACAAAATTGATTAATTTTGCCGAAATCGATTTATTCGGAAACTACAATTGTGCAAGTTTTGTCTGCAACAGCAGCGGATAACTAACGAGTTGAACGCATTAAGGGGACTTACCTAGAGGGGTAAGAAAAATACGGAATCCCATGTTATCCTACGGAGAAAATACTTATCGTTCTAATTCATTCAAATTTCAAAATTTCAACAAATTTTTTTTTTCAGCACGTAGGCACGAAAGTTCTCTATACGCGTTTAGTCTTAAAATATTTTTAAAATAATTTTAAGTATTTTGAAATTTGTGTTAAAGTTCCAAAAAATCGCGAAAAGTATAAAAGCTGTTCTATATTTGCTTGTAACTTTTGACTGAAAAAAGATATAAAAATTTGGAGACTAACGGGAAAAAGCTTGTTTTGTTCTCTTTCACACAGGTAAAAATTCGTTGAAATTTGATCTAACCAATCGTTGTAATTTGCAACTAAAAACGAGTCTTCCTTTTTAAAAAATCTCCTGGCTGTCAAGTTGTCAACCTGACCTTATTGATTGCTTGTGCTCGGGAAATTGGAGGCGTCACGTTGGGGGGTCAAGGGTTGCCTTACAAAGAGCAGACAGTGGAAGAAACACATGTGTTTGTGAAAGGGTCATTTCATAGTTTAATTTGCTCAAAGAACAGATCTTTCCGAGAGACTTAGTTCTTTACCAGCAGCAACTATGGGTCGATACGGAAAATCTGGACGTTTGAATTTATCAGCAAGAAGATACAAAAAAGGAGGAAATTTACCGAATCGGAAAAGGAGGTAAGAATGAAATAATATATCTTTTATTAACTACTGTTTTCATCATAAATATTCATTTATTATTCTTTTGTAAGTGTTTAGTTTTTTGCATAAAAATAAAACGTATTTTCATGGTTTTATTCACATACGTTGAAGCGGTTTCAAACCTTACACTTTTTTTATCAGACATTTAAAAAATTTGATTGATGGTGTTTTAAGGGTTTAGATTTTATTTGATTTAAATTAACATTATCTCCAGTCTTAAAATATTTATTTCATTAAAAGAATATGCAAAACAACTTTCCATTTTATTTTTATGAGGATCCGAAAAGGTGATATCTGTCTTTCTGCCTGGCTGTACGTCTTTTCTGCTCTAACTCTTTGCGAATAAAAAATACTTCCATTGCCACGATATTTGGATAGGTTGTTAAGATAGACAGCGGTAAGCTCTTTTTAAAAAATGGTTGGAATATCGTACATAGTCCTTTTTACAGTGAGACATCAAAAATTGTCATTGACTGTCTCCGACATTGTAATACGGCCAGTGACACCGTCACAAAAATTTAAAGAAGAAAAAAATACACAGGAGTGAAGGACCATAAAATTAACCTAAAATGAGGAATTATAAAGACTAAAAAGTAAGAATATTAAAAAGGGATAGTTATAATTAAATAGTATTATGATTATATATATAACATGTAAGATAGTCAAATTAATGTTATTTTGGATTTTATTCGTTTATCAATATTAAGCTTGATTTGAAGATTTCAAAAAGATTTATATATGTCACTACTATAAAAGACCGTACGATTTTCAAATATCATGGAAAGTACGTTTGATAACAATTTCGGTATAGCCATCTCTTAAACAAAATATGTTTCCACAATAATTATTAGTATTTTATTTAAAATTAATTCCTATAGATGCCTAACTGTGTATGTATTTTTTATTTTTTAAGGAAAGAAGAGGTAAAGCCTTATGAAGTTGAAAAAGACGTGCCAAAACAAAATGAGATCAAACTTGAAGGTCGCAGAATCATCAATTTAAGCCATTTTATAAGGTCACTTCAAGAACTAGATAGTCACAGTGCAATTGGATGTTGCTTTAAAGACATGCATGTTATTAAAGAGACACGATATGGACTGAACAGTTCACTAACATTTAAATGCAAATTGTGCAACACTGAACGCAGTGTATGGACTTGTATTCCCCCAGCGTCAGAAAATTGTGATACGGAACAAATCCATCATAAAGTCAATACGGATGCTGTGAACGGAATTGTAAACATAGGATGTGGCTACACAAATTTAAATACTTTTTTGACGATTTCAGACGTTCCACCGATCTCTCAATCAATGTATGAGAAAGAACACAAGGTAATATCAGAAGCGTGGGAAAAGCTAGCATGCTTAGAAATGGAAGAAGCTGCGATGAGAGAAAAAGAATTAGCCGTAGAATGCGGAGATGTAGACAAGAGTGGAATTCCTCTAGTTACAGTCATTGTTGATGGCAGCTGGGCTAAACGATCATATCGTACTAATTACTCTTCATTGTCAGGAGCAGTAAGTATATTTATTTTTCTAATTTTATCAACCTATAAATTTTTTAAAACTTAATTGAATAAAAATAAAACCATTTGACATTTAAAATCAAAATTTTAATTTATAATTATTTTTATTCACTGCAAATATAAACAACGAGTTAAAATTTTAACTACGTAATAGAAAATTAATTTATAAATATTAATTCTAAGAATATTTATAGAGGAAAATTGTTATTGTTTGGAAGCTGTTTGCCGTAACAGAGTGTAAAAGCTAAAAAGAAATATTTTCAAGTGATTAAATTATTAGGTGAACGTGCAAAGGACACTTTTAAGCAAAATTATTTATTTTATTTTGTTCTTAAAAGGGTGGTATGATAATCGATGAAGTTTTGAATGTTTGCCATTTCATGATTATGACTCCTGTTTCAAATTATTATCGATTTATACATTTTTGCTTTTAATAAACAAATTCATTCGTTGTTACAAATTCGCACTAATTACGCGAGTTAAATCTCCAAGTCAAGTCCAATTTTTTTGCTTCTAAAATCTCATCATTTGTATACGCATTTAATTTTTCTTTTTCATCACCAATAAATTTTTTCGTTATTTGTCTTAACTTTTTCAACAAAAAAAAAATTAAAATTGAATAATTTCTTTTAAGATGACTTATTTTCTCTTTTAGGCTGCTATTATTGGAGCTCGTACAGGAAAGCTGCTTTATCTGGGAATGAGAAACAAGTATTGTGCTACCTGTGCCTGGTCAGTTAGATTAAGTATCCCACCAAAACAGCACAAATGCTTCAAAAATTGCAGTGGAAACTCCACAGCAATGGAGTCAGATATCATCGTTGAGGGATTTTGCCAAAGTTTAAAAATGTATGGAATCAAGTTCAACAGGGTCATAGGTGATGGGGACAGCAACGTTTATAAGATGATTTTAGACGCACGGCCATACGATGACTTATTGGTTGAAAAAATAGAGTGTAAAAATCACCTATTAAGAAACTTTTGCAATAAATTGCAAGAATTGGCGAGAAGCAGCAAACACGGACACGTCGGGCTGCGAAAAAGAATTGCCAATAATGTTTTAAAATTAAGAACCGGCATAACAAAAGCAATTCTGTACAGAAAAATGTCCAAAGATGCGTTGCCGCTAAAAATAACAAATTTGCGAAGTGATATTTTGAATTGCCCTTTTCATTATTTTGGTGATCACACACGCTGTGACGAATATTTTTGTAAAACGAAACAGGATAATTCAAAAAACGAAGTTCCAGTTATGAAAAGCAGTGGCCTTCTTTATAAAATGCTAGAGATTTTTCAAGTATTATCGGACTGTGCAAAAAGCTTGCTTTGTGATGTTAGCACAAATAGGGTTGAAAATTTAAATTCTCTGATAGCAAAATTTTTGGGTGGCAAAAGAATTAATTATTCTTTGAAAGATGCATATAATACTAGATGTAATATCTCAGCTGTTCATTTTAATAAAAGTCTTCCTAATTATACCTTTCACAAATCCTTGTATAAATACAGTCCATCATCTCACACCAAGAAATATGAAGAACGCCGTTGCAAAGCACGCGAGGCCGCCGCGAAACGCAGGAATCATTTAAAGTTAAAGAAACGTTTATTCGTATCAAAAATTTCTAACACTCAAGATAACAGCTATGGTTCAAAGGCCGAAAAGCCCGATCTAGATTTAAATCAATATGGTGAAAAATATCAAGAATTTATCAAAAACTTAGCCTTAGATGACAATGAAATAAAAAATTTAGAAATAGAGACTAGAGCTCAAAGGGACTCTGCTGTGTGGCATTTTGAACGGAGAAAGAGGCTAACAGCTTCTTATTTTGGCCAAGTATGCCACAAAATGCCACATACAAGTTGCAAAAATTTAATAAAAATTATTCTTTATAGCAAAATTGATACAGTTCACATGAAGTATGGGCGCTTACACGAAAGTGATGCTGTAAAGTACATATCTAATGAGTTAAAAATTGAAGTGAATTCTTGCGGATTTTTTGTGAAAAAGGAAGAGCCTTATTTGGGAGCTACCCCTGATGGCCTTATCGGAGATGACGGAATACTTGAAATAAAGTGTCCGTCATCATGCGCTAAATTTACTCCGGAAGAGGCGATAAAGGAAAAAAAGTTCTCGTTTTTTAAATTTGATATAAAAAACAATGAAATAATTGTTAACAAAAATAATAATTATTTTTTTCAAGTCCAAGGACAACTACATGTTACCAATCGGAAATACTGTTTGTTTGTTCTGTGGACTCCTCTAGGAGTGTACAGCCAACGCATTGAACGTGATATTGAATTTTGGAATACAAAAATGGCGCAGAAGTTAAAAGACTTCTTTTATGACTGCATGATGCCAGAGCTCGTAGATCCAAGACATACGCGTTCAATGGAAATACGGGATCCTCAGAGCATTTTAAATGCACAGGAAAAGATAAAACAAAAAGTAAAACTTAACAAAAAATAAGTAAATAAAGATCTGAAAAGTTATTAATTATAATTAAATTTATATTTCAATATAATTTTTTACTTTATAATTCAATATAGAATTTTATAAATATTTTAATATAATAAAATAACATCATTTTAATAATAATTGGGACGCATTTGCTTTAAATTTCTTAAAATATTTTAATAGACCAAAAATTTCTAAAATTGTGCTATTTTTCCCCCCTAAAATTTAGTTAATATAGCAATTTTTTTATTTCAGAAGAATGGAATAGTGCATCTAAGCATTTATTTTGAGGAATTTATCTATCATAAAAACAGTCATTGTAAATAAATATTAAAAAATCAAAAATATCCATAGTTACCACTATGACCTTTGTGTGAAATTGGTTCCATATTTTTCAGTATAATTACTTGTTTCCTGTACATTCCACAAACTGTGATGATGTAATCACATATCATAATAATTTTTATCTTTAACTTTAAAATTCATATAGTGTATTAATTTTCCTTTCAAAATTAGGCAGAAACTGACAATCAACTGACATTTCCTTTATTTGTAACTATATGTAATGTATTTGAACCGCCTTGGAAAAGTTTCATTTTAACATTTTAAGCATGTTTTCTTATTGCCACAAGGAAAAAGTGTATTTAAAAAGTTTTTAAATAAATTTTTCAAGTTTCTTTTTATTTAATTTGCTGTGCTTTCCAATTATTTTTCTGTACTAAACAAAGTATCAAAGTATTGTAGTCTCACGAATAGAGAGAGAGGGGAAAAAATATATGTACACGTTATTTTCTCCAGCGAAAGCTTTTCCTTCCTGGAACCCTAACCTCAGAAGACCATAATGCTTCTTCTGGGGAAAACGTTGTACTTTTTTAAAGAGAACACGATTTATCATTTATAAAACTGAAACAATTTACTACAATTAAATAAAAATGTTTTCATTTTCTCTATCAACATTCGAATGGATGATCCGATTTTGATAATTGTAAGAGTGAGTTTTGACAATTCTTTTGATTTGTGTACTAATGAAAAACTCCCACCTGCCAAAATGACTCCAAATTTCTTTTCTTTGTTGAATCTGAAGCTTTTTATTAAGATTTTAAACTAATATTTCTTACACTATATTTTTTACAGGTTGCTCTTTAATGAGAAACCGTAAAAGAATAATATTTTGATTATATTGGAGGCGGATCGCGAGTACTACTTAAAAGGGAGTTTTGTAAGGCAAATGTTTATAAAAAATGATAGTGAAATGCAATACTTTTTATTTTACCATACGGAAGCAAAATTAAAACCCTTTCGGATAAAGAATTTTTTTTATCTAAATTTTTTGCATTTTGGCTTTCTTATGGGAATGTAGTACTTTCTACATGGTAAGCCGATTTCTTTTTAATTTCCCACTCAAGTTTTAGAAAAAAGTTCAGAAAAATTAGATATAATCATTGTGTTTGCTTGAAATATGAAATACTCATTAAAAAAATTATGTACAGTAGAGTCTCGATAATTCGAGTTTCGATTGTTCGAGTTTTCCATAAATCCGGGTTAGTGAAAAAATTCAGTTTAGCTCCCAAATAATGACCAACACATACACAACACGTGAAAGAATTACTACATCTGGTTTTTATTGTTGTTAGACGGGTCATATGCGCACCCCGAAGCCATCTGTAGAAATGCCCCCTACCAAAGAAAACGGGATATATACAAGATCGATATATAGGAGCAATGTTTTTAAACAAAAAAAAAAACAATTGACAATTATTTTAAGATATAATTAACCTGTTGCTATCAGCAGTAATGTAATAATTTGTAAGTACATTTTGCATTTAAATATACTACACTGAAATTTAAAAATTGCTTTTATTTCCATTTATTTGTTTATTAAATTTTATGGTTTCGATAATTCGAGTTTTCGATAGTTCGAGGTAGGCCCGGTCTCTTCCACCTCGAATTATCGAGACTTACTGTATAAATATATTTACACATTATTATAGAAAAAAACTATCAATATAGGAAAATTTTAAATATCTATAGCAGTTTTTCTTCGTGAACATTCAACAAATCCAGAGCCGAAGTTCTTGCTTCTGCTCCGAGTTGTTAGTCTGAAAGACTTATGAAGCTTTTTTGGAGACAAACAAGAGTTACGATACTTGTCCTGAGTAAATCCCCAAAGAATATGTTAAATTCTAATAATAATTTCTAGTAATTGGTGGTTTAAACTTAGTAAAAGTTTTAATGACCCATTCCCTTCATTTTAGAATGTTATTCACAAGGATGACAGAAACTAACTAACACATATTGCGAAGCACAAATATGATATGGAATTCTTTGTTAGTTTCTTTAGTAATAAACAGAGAAAAATTATAAAAGAAAAAGAATATGAAAATTTACTTACATATGTATTTCAAACTAATTTTAAAGACATAAAAATCATTTAAAGTGACATTAGATAGAAGTCGACGATAATTACAAATGTACCATGTTTAAGTAAAATTAAAAACGCGGTTTCATTCATTGGTATATGAATGAGAATGCCTAAAAATTCATGTAGGAATGAAAATTATTTTGTAATTGTTCCTGAAAGATAGGAAAGAAGTAGATACCTATCAAAATTCACGAAGTTTAAATTTGAATTACACATGAAACAAAACATGCTTACAAAATTTTGAATACGAGATGTAATTCATTACGAGCTGTTCACGCATAACCAAGCATCGCATAC
>BGPR01047100.1:0-11874 GCA_013235015.1 Araneus ventricosus
AATTAAGAACATAAAGTAAGATAGGATGAAACGATCAGCTGGTTTGATGGTTAACTCTTCATTTATCGCCATAAAATTTTAGATAGATGCACGTGCAGTTTGCAACTATTAGTTGTCTAACGAATTATACATTTCATTTTCTTACAGATCGTTATTTTATAACCTAATTAATAGAAATTTTTATGGTTATAAAGGAAATGTTAAACGTGTTCAATGAGCAAATCATAGAACACATTTAAATCCACGAAATGCATTTGA
Organism: Araneus ventricosus; assembly: GCA_013235015.1. Lineage (NCBI taxonomy): Eukaryota > Metazoa > Arthropoda > Arachnida > Araneae > Araneidae > Araneus > Araneus ventricosus. The sequence goes on from BGPR01047100.1 coordinate 259, forward strand.
ACCATATAAGGATGAAAATGGTGGCGACTAAAGGAGGGATCATATAGTCCTAGAAATGATCTGCTCGTTTAGCAAGAAGAACATGACTTAGCAATATCAACTGAAAAGAAGCTGGTTTACAGTCGCCTTGTAGAAAGACTTAAATGCGTAGAAGAATTTTTATGCTTATTTTCTGCTGCTGTGACTGAAAAATTCGAATTGGCTAATTTTTTTAGTTACTTAGCTTCGTTTCAGAAAGTGTGAAGCAATTCTGAATGTCTCTTCCTAATTTTAATGAAAAACATGTAATATTGAACCCTATTATGGAATGAAAATTCATTATGAAAGTAACTACTGTCGCTTTCGGCTAGGTTGTGTACCCATGTAATTAATATAAGAGAGAAAGATAATAACGAAATAAATAAAAACATGACGTAAAAGAGTCAAATTCTTCTGCGTATCGAGGATTCAAATGCATTTCTTATATGCAATTGCCCTTTATAAAAGTGGCGACACTAAATCTTCAACCCTTGCGTGTAAACGGATGTATTGTGAAAGGGTTTGTTTTAACTCATTCCCTTCTGTGATTATAGATTTCAAATCTTGCTTCTGGGCAAATATATTCTACTGAATATGCTCCTTCAACATATAAATTTGTATACCGGTTGTTGTTATTCCATTGGTACTTTCATAAATGCGTTCTTATTGGAACAGAAAAACTGTAGGAAATAAACTGCTTTTCCTTTTTTCTTTTCGAAGCTCATTTCTTTAGAAAATATAATCCACAAAACTTGTACAATAACCAAATAATAATACATGCCGTTTCTCATTTCAATAAACAAGTTTTCTTTTAATCTTCAATTAAAATTCCTTCACTGAAATCTCAGGTTTAGTTTATTTTCGCATAATTTCTATATAAAATACTTGCTAATCTAATTCTTTTTACCACCTAAAATAACACTCAGGTGCCTTCAGGTCGTCTTTGAATCATGAATGTGAACAAATAAACATGTCACCTATGTTTGCACATTTTTTTCCATTAGAATTATATTTGAACATCAGTCCTCATCCGAAATACCGTAGTACCCTGGTAGCACAACACGTTACCCGATATTGTACAATATTGTTCGATATTATATTATATAATATTATACAATATTGCGAATATTGATCAATATCGTACAATGTACAATGTCTTTGTGCTTTTCGAAGAAAGAATCTAGATTTAAACTCACAAATGGATATACGTGGGAGGAAGTTTATACCACGCCTCCAATAGGAAGGCCTTCTGACCTCACTGCTTCGGTTAAGTTGTTCTCTTCCCCTTCCGATATATCCATAGGAAACAGAGTCTTTCTTGGATAAGTGTAGTTGTATATATACCGTCCGTAAGGGGTATCGATTGGATTTACAGGCCCCAAAGTTATAATTGAATTTTGAAATGATGAATAATGACTAGTTACGGTATGAGAAAAAAATTACAATACACTTTATATAAAATTGGCAAAAAAATGCGTAGAAAATATATAGTGAAGTAGTTCGAGTTTTCGATTTCTTCCGAACCTTAACTTCGAACTAAAGCTAACGATCTGCAATATATACAATATTCTATTTCTCGTACTTCAAAATTTGCTTTTTATTATCGAAACAAAATCGCGAGATATGTATTTCTAGGCATATTAAAGATTGCAACTTTGCTTTAGTTTAATATATTTTCGCTATGTAAACGGCTTATTATTGCTGTATGATCAATTAATCTTTTTTAAAGATATTAAATTAATTAAGTTTTTATTCTTTGCTTGATCTAGACATTTTTATTTTTCTCTAAATCTCAAGGATATTATTAACAAAATGAGAAGGAATTCTTATTCCCTTAAGCAATATATTTACTGCAAATGTTTAATTAAAAGCAAATTGCATCTCGCTTATATAGAATTATCATTACAGCTACTTTAAATTCTATTGCCAAAGAAAAGTAATCGAAGCGGTTATGGTTAATTCATTTTCAATTGACTTTACACGTTAGAGCAATATTTTATTACGTGAATATTCTCTTTAAAGTTAACCCTTTAGCAATATTAATATCTACAATGCAACCTGCGGAGACGAACGCCGGCTATAGCTGACTTCCAGATGCGACTCCCAGAGAAGAAAGATAATATAGCCGACGCCATTCACACGGAAATTAATTAATCTTATTATTACATAATGTATATTAATTCCGATTTAATTATAATAAATATTTATTATATAAGTTTTGACGAAAAGCCCCTCGCCTCACACATCATGTGAAGGCGGCGTTCTTCAAACGTAAGACGTAAACCCAAACGCCAGAGAGTGTCCACGCACAATATGTACAATTTTGGTGCTAGACCAGGTTTATTGGAGGCGAAACCACAATGCGAACGGCCGTAGCAAAAAGGTTAAAGAAACGCAATTTTCATGTACGAACTATTATGACAACTATTTTAATTTTCTCTTCAAAGGAAAGAAAATCAAAACTATAGTCACTCGTTCGATTTCAACAACATTTGCATCATTTTAGACTCGAAAATAGGAGGTGCGCGAAAGATTCCTCGAAATAAATAGGGTAAAAATTAAGAATTTATACGGCAAACAGATATATGAAAAAGAAATATGTAATTGTTTCATTCTGATGCCAATAATATATCTCGCTTACTTTATTTTCTATTCCAGTTGTTTCTCATGACTCTTCTATATTAAGGTAACCTCCATGCCAAACTCACAAATCTTTAAAATTCAAACCCAAGTTCATTCCTAATCTTCTCTTTCAAAATAGATGCATCCTTTTACGCTTAAAGTAGTGATGGGGAAAAGCTTTAGTTTCATTACTTCTTGTATAATAACTTTTCATGGGTTAATATACAGGTAAAAAATAAAAGTTAAATACATTCTTATGCGGTAAACTGCATAAAAGCTACTTACAAATACGTCCACAGCGATATATACGAAAAGCGGAATTTCCCATCAACTACATCTAATTTCAGCCAAACGTAGGTGGAGTAATGTTAATTGCAGCTTAAAGCCATTGTTTGCAGCAAATTTAGAAAACTAGAAAGGAACTTAATTTTACTCATTTTATTATAAGCATTGGATACCATTAAAAAATATAAGGCATTATTTTTCTCTGATATAATCCAGAAGAAATTAGCAACTAGAAGAATATACGAAGCATAAATACAATTGAAATGCATTTACTAAAATTAGAGAAATACCTGCAGTTAAACAAAATAGAAGAATGGCAACCAATTTTTCTCTTATTTACGGCAATACTTTTAAAAACAAACTTTATAAAAGAAAAAGACAGGCGACAAACATATTTTTAACTCTTCTACAAATAAAAACCAAAATTTTATTTTAAATTTTCACAGCATTTAAAATAATTCTGACATAAACATTAAAAAATTGAGTCGAATAATTCATTAAAAATTTCAATCGTATTGTATATATATTCGTCACATGGTTTTAAAAAATTCTTCTTTAAAGTTGCGATAAAATAAATGAATGAATTATTGGAAATGGACAAGTTTAATTGAAATAACGCTTGGAAAATGGCCTGTTGAAATGAAAACCGTCCGGAATGATGTATCTAGTGCAGGGGTGGCGAATCTTTATGTATCAACGTGCCATTTTTTCTAAAAAAATATTTAATGAGGTCATAGACGTGCTGTCAAATAGTACTGTCAATGCTTCATAGTGAACTTTGTGATCTGTGGCGTGCCCAAAATATTGTGTCGCGTGCCATCAATGGCACGCGTGCCATTGGTTCGCCATCCCTGACCTAGTGTGTCATATTCAGCCTAATAAAGAGTTTCTTCTAGCATCTTGCTTCATATGGCACATGAGTTTTCTTATGTCTATTAAATTTGCTTCTAGAAGATAACTTCTTTTCGCAGTGTTCACATTCATGCTGCTTGTCAGCCGTATGTGTGAGGGCATGTTCCTTTAAACTGTAAGATCGTGTGAATGATTTTCCACATGTCAGACATGAACACGGGTTCTCCCCTATGTGGGAACGCACATGCGTCTTTAAATTACCGTTATGTGTGAATCCTTTCCCGCAAATATCGCAGTTGAACAGTTTTTCATCCGTGTGGATGAGTACGTGTGTTTTTAAAGCACTCTTTGTAGTAAATGGCTTTCCACAAAACTTGCATTCATATGGATTTATATCTGCGTGGACACGCATATGACATTTTAAAGTACTTTCATGTGTATATCCCTTTTGGAAAATTTTGCAGGTGAAAAGTTGCTGACAAGAGGTCACCACAGAGTGCTGTTTGAGATTCCGCTCGGATTGAAATTCTGTCAAACGCAAATTGAAATTGCGATCATCGTGTTGCAAGCGGGAAGGACCGACAAATGCATGACCTTCAATTAAGGATTCAGGTGCTCCTGGGTTCAAATTTTTCATCATTGTTTATGCTTTTTGGCGTCTAGGATCATTTCTGTCAGGAAAAGAAAATTCATTTTCAGAGGCTTCCGTCATGCATTCCGGCTGACTTATTTCTACGTTTAATTTGTTCAGTCTACCGTAATTATTTATTAAACCGGAATCCTTCACAGTACTAACTGTAGGAATATCGCTTAGTTGATTTGGTTCACCTTCCCCAACGGCGAAATGATTAGTCGTATTGCCTAAGTGAACTGTCATCAAACGTTTTAGTGTATTTTGTCCATATTTTTCGATCTGGCGATTCATCTCGGCCCTTTGAATCTCGTCCGATGTCATTTTGGTTTTCGGTGTTTCGTAAATCGGCGATGAAGACAAATGGCCTTCACTAATTCCGGGTTGACTTCCAATACTATCCAGTGGGGAGTCGTCCGTTGATCTTTCGCTGCTGGGGAAACTCTGTCTCACCGTCATGCTGTAATCAGTTGTACTTGATTCCTTGCTATTCAGTAGTGGTATACTACTTAGACTTCTGATTGCTTGCTCTATTCTGTTAATTAAAGGCTAAGTGTGCTAAGCATGTGCTAGGGCCCCGAAATGAGGTTCGGATTTTTAAATTGTTATATCTGAATAGATAATTTCCATGTTATGCTCGATGCTCAATCCGATTTTAACCAGACAAGTCAATAGCGGGAAAATGCGGGAGAAGTAATTAGCGGTGTTAAATACACAGAAATCAGTTGGGTAAGGCAGTTGGTTGGGTTCTGTGGCGTGTCTTAGAGAAATGCTGAGAAAAGCGGCAGCTAATTACTTTTTTAACAACTCCGGAAATCTGTGGTCATTACACAACTGTTAGCACTGTACTTCACGCCGCCGATCGTTTATCAGGCATTTGACTGCTCATGACTTTTCCGGTTAAAATCGGAGTTGTGCGCAGCTCCTAAAAAGATGTAAAAGCCTAGTTCAGATAGTATTAGAGATAAACAGATATTCATTTTCTCAGGGTTGAGAAAGAAACTCAACCTTTATAAAGAAGACTTTTTGTCAGGAAACTGTCGTTTCAATGACTAAGCTGAATGATGCACGTTTCTGTTCAATAAATATCGATATATCAAAGCCATATCGATTAATTTTTATATGGATTACAACTAAATTACCTTCTCTAGAAGCTGCTACGCAGCCCCAAACCAGAATCGAACTACCCCTGCTTAGCAGTTCCTGTTATATTTATTGACTCTAACTTTGTTTTAGTTTGTTTCCCACACAATGATTTTATGTCTGAACCGCAGAGATTTAATTAATCTCCTCCGAAAGATTCACGGATATCGAAAAGAAAGGGGCCTTTTCATGCTCTTTTGCATGATCAAGTGTCTTCTTGCGATTAACTCTCATTGAGAGCGGTTTCCTTCGCATACACAACTGGCCAATAGTACAGCAAGATTGGTAAAATGTGAAATATTTGGAGGTAATTTGAATTTAGTGGTTCACTATCAGCTTGTGGAGAATCGTGGGATGCTCAATCGTGGAAACTCACATTTTACTGCGAAGATTTTGTCCCAAGAACATTTAGGGGACAGTCGACACATTGATGAACATGAAAATGGTTTGGGCTTATACCGTTTCACAGGAAGCTGAAAATGTTTTGAAACTATCATCAATCATTTTTTTTCTTATGCACATAGCTTACAGGCATTGTCATAAAAATATCATGGATATTTGGGAAGATATAAAGGCTTCTTTGAAACATCCCAAATGTTCCGCAGGTTTTTTCCTTATAACATGCCGAGTTTTACGTTAAATTTGCGAAACTTGCAGAATGCTCGACAAAATGTCAGAGATGTTAATTTAGTAAGATATTGAATTCTTATTTCGTTTATACACAATGTATGTTCTAAAAAACATGTCAAAAATTTGGGATGTTTTAAAGAAGCCTTTATATCTTCCCGAATATTCACAATATTTTTATGAAAATGCTTTTATGCAATGTACAGTAGAATGTGAGTTTCCACGATTGAGCATCCCACGATTTTTCACAATTGATTGTAAACCACTATATTTAAATTAATTCCAAATGTCTCGCAATTTACCAATCTTGCAGTACTTTTAGCCAAGTAGTGCGTTTCTGCCCGTATATTTTATCCTTCGTTTCGGAATTGCATGGTTTCCCAAATTTCTTTTCAACATCATATGCTAATTTTGGCATGATAGTTTGTTGATTTTCTTTTATGTTCCGTATATCAACGGGCGCCGAGGTTGCTTAGTGGTATGGTCTCGGTTTCGCAGACGGAGGGCTGCAGTCTCGAAACCCGATTCCAACGGAGATCAGACTTGCTTGTGGGCCTGGTGCAAATCAAATCTGTCAGAATCCAATCATGATTGTCCAATGTACATTCAGTTCCATTGATAAAGACGAAAATGATTTGATGTCTCCTTGTTTCATGGTAAGCTGATTTGAAACTATCATTAATCATTTTGTGTGTGTGGTGAAGAAGCTTAGAGCGGGAGTTGCCGGTTGTCGCCATCGTCTTCCGATCACGGCTCTGAGTGACCAATCCCAAAATAGCCCTCAAGTTGCGTCTTAACGGGAATAAAATTAACCCGGTTTTTTTATTCATGAATATGGACGGTCACCTTGTTTTAAATGTTTCGAGTACTCACCTCAAATTTGGCTTTTTCGATGTCTCTTTGCACTTTTGCAGGACTCTTCTCATCTATTTTAGAAATTTACCGATGAGATTTTTTCCTCCCAATGGAGTTTTATTTTTAAATCTTTCAGGTTCTGAGAGAGTTCCTTTCACAATTTTCGAATGGATGAAAATCTAAATATTCAACGTACGAAAATTAGGTTAAAACTATTAAAAATATCTGAAAAACACAAGAAAATGAAAAGTTCTACGTTTAACCTTGGCAGAAATTTATTATGTTGAGAATTCTCGGATTACATACAAATTTTTGTGATGTAAATTTTAGCAATAAAAAGAAAGTAAGTTATAAAATTAAAATGAAACAAGAACTGCGTTCATTTCTAGTTATTTACTAATTCAAAACAATGAGTAAAATCGTCCACGACAGTTTTTTATGTGCTTCTTCTTTCAGTTCTTTTTAAACTCTTTTATATTTTTTCATATATCCTAGTATTGGAATGAATAATAATTAATGATTGCTTTTCTTTCTTTTCAAATTTTAAACGAAAATTTAAAAAAAAACAAATTGGCAAAAGTCGGATTCCAAAGTCTGATCTTCTTTATGGCTTTATGCGTACAACCTGGAGATGTATATTCGCTTGCGGCTTTTCGCTCTATGTCAGAAATTCCCAATTTGAGGTATGTCTATCCTTGAGATATACATACGACAACAAGCTCATGGATCTTATTGAAAATGTCTTCACTTGAATACCTGATTATCACATTCGTTAATTGTTAGATTACATCGTGAATTAATACGGAACTTTTTTATTCTCTTTTCATTTGTTATGACGCGAAACTAATGCTGTTATAAAAATGAAATAAAATGTCAAATCAAAAATGATTGACAGAGATACCCGAACAACGTCCAGCCACTGCGAAAGGGGACTTCCCTGATTTGATCGAACGCCGCTCCGGCAGGTCATTTTTCTAAGTCAATTCACTGATTTTTTCAGCTTTTCACTTTCTTTGCTCTGTAATGTTCCCAATTGAGTCCAATAACTTACAATGTCATGTAACCTCTAAATCCATGTTGTCAGCACTATCTTCACTTTCTTATTCCTCTTCTAAAATATGCATTTGATTTCAACATTAAAATGACGCAGCGCATTTTATAACCAGCGTCATGTTAGCTGGATTAAAACATGCTGAGAGAAGAAATAAAATATAGCAACCATAACCATTCAGCTTGATGGACATATTTATAAATGTAAGCAACGCAATATCTCGGACAGCTTGTTTCACAGTTTTCCGAAAATCTTGATGAAATAAAATATATTAACAAGATGTCCTATCTCATATATAAATTAATCATATATTAATATTAACAATATCCTATCTCAGATTACAACAATGAAAGAAAAATTTGCAACTAAATATTTTTGAAACAATGAAAACGGTTTGAGTTGTGTGTTGCAACAATGAAAAGCATTATTGAAAACTATGCCAAAAATATTTTTAAAAAATCATTAAAATTCGTGAAAAAATTGCATGGAATTTAATTGATATCATTGGAAAGGCAGTTTAATGTACTTTCAGATGGTGTAAAAATAATATTTGTGCTATATATATATATAAGCTTGTCTACAGCCAAGCAACTAATTTAATTGTTGAAAACCGCATATACTTGGATTGCCTTTTTTTAAATAGTTTTGATAGCAACAGAGTTGCTAATTGTTTAAACTTACCTTTGATCTTAGTATCTATAGAATTTTCAATTTTTTAGATTTTATTTTAGATTTGGCTACTTTGTTCAATTAATGAATTTTTAGTTTCTGAATTGCATTTTGATATGTCTTGATAACTTTGTTTTTGTATGTTCATATATAACAAGTTATATTTTGGTTTATATTAATATATATATAGATACATAGATAGATATCAAAATATACAAGAAACAAATGACAAAATATCAAAAATACAAGAAGAAGAAAATACAAGAGAAAAAAGAAAAAAAAGTAAGACAAAAATATGATAAATTGAAAAATATCATGGCAAGCCGCTCGTCAGGAAGAAAGTCCACAAATGATACTAATAAGTGTATTTTTTATGATAACGAAAAATATTGTCGTTACCCCCTCACAAAGCACCAACGTGCAGATTCTGGATTAAATGAAATACAGAAAAGGTTCGATTACAAAATCTAAGCCAAAAATCCGAATACACAAAACATAGAATGAAAACAAAATAAAACACAGAAACATTCACAAAATATACGAAATCGTAACACCATCGGAATTCGCAAAACAGCCACCGGAGCTGCACGTGGGTTTGATTATGGCTTAGCATCGTTGAAATCAGAAAATAGATTTCAAAAAAAAACTTTCCCTCTTTTTAATTTTGAGTTATTTATCTCTACAAGACAAATTTATCTGAAAACCATAATTTAGGATTGTTATAGTATTTAGGATCTGAATGTTCGTTTTCTTATATTTTAATTTTTAAATATCATTTCTTTTTGAAATTACAACTCATCTTTCTGGATATTTAATACAATCTATTATGATTTATGAACGAGAGCATTTGAAATGTTTCGATCTAATTGCAATGGACTATAAGAAGCAACTGTAATTCATATGCTTAAGAGTCAACTATACCTTAGATAGTTGGCCCTGTAGGACTGATATCAACCGGCAATGAATGGCTTTGAAATTGTCATTTCCAAGTATACTTATGTTACTTGAAAATATGCTATGCGTCGTTGCATACTATTGCATGTTTCGAAAATCATGGATGAGCACAATGTTAACAGTGAAGTCGTACTTACATCGCGTTAACAGAGCTTAAATGATAAGATGTTTTCAACTGATCACTTAAATGTCCTGTAGAATTTTTCCTAACCTCCTCAACTGTAATTCGATACCATGAGTGCATCTAATTAGAGCAATTTTAAACTTGTAAGCTAAAACAAAGTTATTCAGAGACGTTATAATTCGATACAAAAATTATATGAAATCCATAAGCATTTTAGTAGTCTTTTAGTTTCTCAAGTGAATTAAAATGACAACTCATTCCCGAAATTTGAAAGTGTCATTTAATTAGACAGTTTAGGAAAGAAACTAGTTATAGGGTTAACTCTTGATATTTTAGCAAGAATTAACTTAGAGATCAGAATGCAGAATTATTGTTCATGCATGGTGCATATAATTTTGAAACATTTCATATTCAACTATTTGAGATAAAAATTTAAATAATAATAATTTAATTTAAACGAAATTGATTTTTTTAACTCTCCAATAAGAATACTATCTTAATATGATACTTTTTTAAGAATTCAAGCAGTTTCTATTCTTAAACTTAGGACTGCCATGTTGCAAAATGGTGCTTAGCAATAAAAGAATTTACTATGTATGAACATTTATCAATTAAAAGAAGCGCAATTTTTCTACAATTAACGCCGATGGTAAGACTTAAGTTTGATGTGCGGTTTCCCGCCAAGTTGGAAAAAATCACGCGAACTATGAAGCACTCGCCAAAAGTCCGCCATCTTGGATGGCTACCAGATTTGGAAAAAAGCGCCAAAGTAGGCCGGAAGAGGGAGAAAAACGGAGGAAAAGAGACATGTGGAAAAGTATACGATAAAATTTAACAACGGAATTCTAAACGAATAAGAAACACTTCACAAGAATTCATTAATGAAAAATATGAAAGGTAATATTAATTAAAAATGGAAAATTAGGTTAACTGATTTAAAATGATACACGAAGTCACGGAAAATGCGAAACATTTACAATATATGAAAACAGAAAATTCTTGAAATAAGCGAAAATGATGAAAAAAGGGAAACAAAAGGAAGATGAAGATATCGAAATATAATCAAAATGAGAAAATACTGTTAAAAAGCTATAAAGTCGTTTCCCTGAAATGCTAGACTTGGCGACAAACTTGGCGACTTGGCGACAAATTTGGCGACCATTTTGGCGACTTGGCGGCAAAGTTGGCGACTTTGGCGACAAAGGGAATTTTCTAGAAGGACCTCAAACTTTCCACCTATTTCTACTGGATTCATGAACTTTCTAGAGATTACGTCACTTCCTACATAATGAAGTCACTTCCTGTTGAAAAGCATAAAGGCAAGCTCTCAAGCCAAGAAGAGTTAGTTGGAATTTGACCTGCAAGCAAGCTGGTGAGTTAACAAGAAACCTTTGAGCATTGTGTTGAGATTTAGTGGTAATCTCTGTTGTGAATTTTTATTAGTGATGTGTTAATACTTGTGCTACGTTTCTTTGCTTGAGAATATTTGTAAAATAAAGAGCTTTATTTTTTTAATCCTGCTTATTGGATTGCATTCACGTACACCCACAAAGTAATTTTGTCACTTATTTCGGCGAATCTCGTGTTTGTGGTTTATAAAGAACGGTAATTCCACGCAGGAAACACCGAAACAGTCCTTTCAATGTGGCCCCACCGTACAGTCTGCGCCACATATATTCACCCAAATACGAGTCGAACTCGTCCTTCACCTTTTTTGTCCCCTGGCTCCGAAATTGGGCTTTGATTGCACTCCAGGTTCCTTCAATTCCGTTTGTATGGACGCCC
>BGPR01047101.1:0-11873 GCA_013235015.1 Araneus ventricosus
CTGTATATCATTGGAGTCAAGTCGCCAAAGCTATATGCAGGTATTACCTGTATTAGCTTTGGCGGTTGAAATCTAGAAGTTGGTACACAGTCTTAAAATGGCGCTAAGTCGCCAAAGTTAATGCAAGCATTACTTTCATTGGCTTTGGCGACTTAGCTCCAATGAAGTGCAACGATCAACGTCTTGTTTTGGCGATTTGGCGGCGTTTTAAGGGTGTGTACCAACTTCTAGATTTCAACCGCTTTGGCGACTTGGCACCATTTTAAGAGTGTGTACTAACTTCTAGATTTCAACCTTAGTTGCTGGCATATATATATACTTTTGCTAGTATGGTTCGCCTTGCGACTTCGCTGTTTATGAACGGCAATGTAAACTACGCAAAAAATCAGCAAAAAGAATTAATTAATTAATTTTTAATAATTTTTGGAAGGACTATTTAGATTCCCGGTTAAAATCTAGAACTCGGTACACACTCTTAAAACGCAACCTATTCACCAAAGCAAGACGTTGATCGCTGTACTTCACTGGCGCCAAGTCTCCAAAGCTAAATGCAGGTAATAATTGCATTAGCTTTGGCGTCTTGGCGAATGTGTACCAAATTCTAGACTTCAGCCAGATTCTCTTTTCGCGATTATATAAATATACAACATTAAATGAGTGGAAAATTCGCCAAAGCCTTAACGAAAATAACTTCTCAAATAGGGTAGCGTAAAATGTTTTTTTAAGCCAAACCAAGTAGCGTTGTCAAAGGATAAGAACGGTTAGACTTTAGGTTATGGTACTATATCTTACCCAATTCGCAAAATGTTCGCTGGTAGATATCTATTTTAGTGTACCCCTTGAGTTTTCGACAAATATTCCAATCCATTTGGCGACAAAAAGGGCTGCCACAATCATTTGAAGCTGTTATGTTAAAGGCTAAATGGGTAGCCATATTTGGTTAAAACTCAAAGGGTTACGCTGAAAAAGATTTCAACCCGCCATCTTTTATGAGGAAAATTTATTAAATTATCGCTTGAAAAAAATTCAAATTCTGTGACCATACCATAATTTTAAGTATAATTTAATAGACTTTAACATTAACTTGTGTCGAAAAAGCCTAAATTTTTGTTCGAAACAGCAATTTTTTGTTGGCATGGTTGTTCTGAAATGTGCATAAGTGCGCCATGTGAAGAAATCTTGTGTCTTGAAATTTACTAGAAATTGGCTATTTGGCGGAGTTTTAGAAGCCACTGAAATAGAAAAGTAGAGAAATCTGTAATTAGTTCTTATTCATTTAACATAAGCGGATCAGCTTGGTGTTGAAATCTAGAAATTGGTACTCACTCTTAAAACGTCGCCAAAGCAATAACTTGATCTCTACACTTCGTTGACGCCAATTCGCCAAAGGTAATGAAAGTAATACTTGTATTAGCTTTGGCGACTTGGCATTGACTATTGCTTAAACAAACATGGCGTCGGTTGAGTTCCCTAAACAAACCTGAAAACTGTTTTGTTGCAAATTGTTCTCTTTTGTACGCGTTCCTGGCAATTTTTTAGAATAAAAAAACATTAGAGGCTTCACTTTCAGCAAATCGGGAACGTCGAAGCTTCGCTTTTTTATTTAATGTTCGGAATCTAGCTAATTTTTTTACTTCCGACCTGCAAAATGGCATCTTTCGGCACCTAACGTAAAAAGTCGCCGAAATCAAAAAATATCGCCAGTGATGACGTATATCGAAGCTGTACCACATACACACTTAATTGCTTCAAATTTGAAATCTAAAATTCCTTACTCCAGCTTTCACAAGGCATGGCAAATCAATGCATGACCAGCACACTTTCTTTAACCGCCATATTGTTCCGTAGCGTTCTGTTGACAATGTTTAGCTTTGTGTTTGAATTATTATTATTTGAATAGCTTTAGATATTTTAAACATTCTTATCTCGGTACAGTTTCAATATACAGCCCCATTAGCGATATTTTGCAATTTCCGCGACTTTTTTGTTGCGTAAACAAAAATGGCGGCGGTTGCGTTGCCTAAACAAACATGGCGACTGTTCTGTTGCATATTGTTCTCTTCCGAACGCGTTCCGGAAAAAAATTTTAAACTTAAAAAAACATCAGCACCTTCGCTTTCAGCAAAGCGGGAACCTCATAGCTTCGATTTTTTATTGAATGTTAGGAATGTAGCTTATTTTTTTACTTTCGACCTGGAAAATGGCGTCTTTCTGCGCCAAACGTAAAAAGTCGCCAAAGTTGCCGAAATCACAAAATATCGCCAGTGGGGCCGCATATCAAAGCTGAACCGTTATCTCAACCCATATTCCACCTTTGTGCATCAATTATGCGATTCGTGTAACACAAATTTGGGTGAATGCTTAAGTGTGGGTGTGTATATACGTGCGTGCGCTTGTGTTTGTTGATATATATGTATTATATGGGTTTTATTTTTGTATTTGTGTATTCAATAATTGGGCTTCAAAACATTGTTTACACAATAGGTGGTCCGCACTTCCAAAAAGTTTGAGAGTCTCTGGTCTATATAAATATATTTTCCCATACTTCATTCTTAATCCTTAACATTAAAAATAACTCTACTTTTAACATTAACTAATATCTTCAAATAAAATGTTCAAATTTTAATGACTGACATTGAGGAAGCATTATCTCCAACTGCATTACTGTCAATCGGTAGTCGGTTGGTATAGCGGCACTTCTACTTTACTGCGAATAAACAAAACGGAAAACTCGTCCATAGACGGTACTAGTGTGGAATCTTTAAAAGAAAATTAACTAACTTATCTATTCTCAGTCGGTTGTTCAAACCGTGACAAATTTTAAAACTGCGCATAAACCAAAATGTAGACCTATAGCTAAATTTTATAGCAAATTGTTTCTTTCCAACCAATAAAAAATTTAAGTTTCAATCCATGTAATAACAATTCTTTTTCAGATGCCACTAAAGCGGCCTACTCCGTTTGCCCCTATACTTGATGAGCTCATTGATGTGTGCGATTGTTTACCTCCAGGAGCACACACGTCGTTGAGGAAAATATCAGGTAGTTCTGGCAGACAAAAACTTACTCCACCTGGTATTTCGCCAGGCGATAAGAGGAAGAGGAAAAGATCGGGAAGCTCGAGCAGACCGAAACATGTACCAAAGAAAAGAAAATCGTCTGCTGCTCGAAAAAAAAGGTCCACAAAAAAAGCGTCAGCAGGTAAAAAGAAAGGGAAGAAGAAAAAATAAAACAGATGGACAAAAATTGTTGAGCAATACTGTACAGCTAACGGGAGTTACCGATTGGAGCATCAAATAAAAAGACATGCAAAATATCTTATAGCTCATTGTGTTTCTCGCACCAGTAAAAATAACTGTTTCTTTTTTCTGCTATATAAAGTGAATTATAAAATCACAGTTCCTTAAAAAAATTAAGACGAACGCAGAAAACAAATTTTTGCATATTAGGCTTAAAGATGTTTTAAGAAGAAACTGCATTAAAAGTCATAAATTATCTTCAACTTCGTGATTTTTTTAACTTTCCGTTTCCTGTCGCATAATATTATCTTAATTTTTTACTGCGTTTTTAATCAATATACCCAATTTAAAGACAGGAAATATTGATAACTATTTTTTTATGTGCAAAACTCTTTCCACAGTCCATCTAAAAATGCAAAATATTTTGCAGTACGAAGTGCATATTTAATAGTTAAAATAAATTTACAATAAAGCAGTAAACAATGATTTACAGTTAAGGAAAACCAATTAAAATTTTTTCATTACCATTCAATCTTTAAATAATGTCTTTTGCACGGAATTTCTGTTTTTTTTTTTTAATTTGACCTTGACAATTTCCAAAATCCTCATGTTTTAGTCTTCCCTGAGTTCGAAAAAAGATTTTGGATTCGTAGATCAGTGTGCTCATACGATACTCCGAAATGCAGCGAGCTAAACTGATGGAATTTGGCATACCAACTGAAACCATAATTGAGTATTTCTTTTCAATTTCGCTCGAAAATCTTCCATGGGAAGTTTATTTGCCCGTCCGGCCGTGTGAATCTCAGCATAACTCGAAAAGCAATTAGTCGCGTGAATAAAATCTGGTATATGGTTTTATTACTAGAATTATAAATCTGTATCCAATTTTCAGCAAAATCAGTCGACGGATTGGCTGTCTGACAATCCGTCTGTTAACAGGTATACAGACCGTTAGCAAACACAATGGGGCTATGGGGTTGAAGTCCACACCAGAGCTAAGCGAGAATTCTTGATTTTTTGTAAATCACTAGAATTGTTTTTTCTTAATTTTCCATCTTTTTAATAATAAAAAAGTAACAACATTCGCTTTCTGGCTTGACAAGCTTGAAAATTTTCCTGCTTTTCTAGTCATTCCACTTGTAGCGTTGACGCTGTCGAAGACATTTTTTGCTACTTATCTCAATGTATTTTTTATTAAATTATCGAAAATATTGTATTGTTCTTTATGATTCTTATTGTCAGGTGAGTAAAGACTGATAAGTTAAAAGTGTTTTATTTTACATAAGCCGTGAGGTTTGACATTCGGCCTGACGATACAAAATTTTAATGGCCTCAGCCCCCCCCCCGGCCCAAATCCTGGATGCGCCACTGAAACAGACGCAATAACTCAGAATCGCAATCAGTTGGAAATATTGTGAAGAAAATCAAATTCGCATTTGAATAGATAGCGCTGACCAACGCGGACGTCTTCAAGCTCTTTTCTCTTCTCTAAACTCGCCAAACACACAAAACATTGTTCTGGCAACCTTTCCGCCAGATTGGCGAAAAAGTTGGCCGCCAACGATCAGTGAGGACTCAGTGGTGCTGAAAATATTTTGTTTTGTGTTGTCTTTATCTCTTGCGCGTCGTGTCCCATTTTTCAGATATAAAATTTTTGGGACTGAAGATGAAAACGTTATTTCTTCTCTCCGATAACTGCAGCTCAGTAAACAAAACTGGTAAAATAGCAAATCTGAACCCATTAAAATATCCTTTACCTATGTAAAATGCATGTGAAACATCATGCATTCATTTTTTCGGTCCCCAGGCCACCCGAACCGTCATTAAATGTTTAAAATACAAGGTTTTTGCAAAACTTGAAATAAACTTCTTTGAGACATAAGCATAAGTAAAATTTATTAATTTCATTTATAAAAATTTTAAATTCATACTATCTCTTAAACATAATATATATTTAATAGATGGTTAAAAGAGTAAATAGGAAATGTTTAAACCGACATGCGAAATGTTACGTAGTTCCCATGGTAGCGTGCTACAAAACTGATAATGCTCTCAATTTGAAAAAAAAAGTCAAAGGGAGGCTGTCTCTGCGAAACGGCCGCTGGGATTGAGGGGCGTAGACTTACTTACCTAACTCAACTGTGACTTTTTGTGTCTAAAGTAGCTGTATGTGAATATTAACTCTATAGTTTATAGTGACTATTAGTCTAGTGTGAATATGTGACTATCTATGTAAAATTCTTCGTGATTTTCAAGAACTTTGAAACACGTCTGTAACTAAACCGTAATAACAAATTCTAAAATTATTTTTGCAATCTTCAATGCCAACCTGTCTATCTTAAATAAAACTAAAACCAACTTTTTATGATATTTGGTTGAGGAGCTATAAGCGTTTAACATTAGCAAGAAATTCGACGTAATTCAACAATTCTTGAGTAATATTTCGCGCTATGGATGAATGAATTGTTTTAGTCTGCGTGCGCGCATATAGGTCGCTGTGACGTCATCAAAAAGTTTCGTGATTTTCACCAACTTTTCATCTCCTCTGTGAGTAAACCGAGATTCCAAAATCTAAAATTACCTTTGAAATCTTCAATGTGTATCTTTCTCTGTTAACTGAAACTAAAACCAACTCTTTATGTTATTTTGTTGCTGAGCTATAAGCGTTTAAATTTAGCGCGAAAAGCTTCATAATTTTTTTCTTTTCCGACACACCATTAGACAACTATGGAGAGACATAGTAAGTCTACGTCAAAAAATGGAAATGCAAAAGCTCCAGGGGTTATAATCGGTGAAGATCTGCTGAAATTCTCCAGAAGTCATGTCATGAGAAGCATTGCAATAGGTAGAATTCCTATAATGAATTTACCTAAAAATCCTACATTTCTTTTCTTGCAACATTCTTTGAACCATTTATGTCTCCTTTAGTGGAGTGCTTAAGTGGTGTTAGAATTGATAGATCCCCACCACCCCCGTGAAATAAAAAAAATTCTGTTTAATTCATTGATTAATCTGATAGGCTAGGTCAAATTTTATCTTAATTCTACAGACGGGTATATCTGCCACGATTTTATTCTTCATTCATGTTATCCATGTCGTGAGATTCAGAATTTTATTTCATAATGAATGCTTTGCAATAATACTTCTTGTTGTGATCTATTCTATTCAATTCTTAAACTCTAACTGTGTGTTTAACTGTTATCTATATAACTGTATGTTTAACTTTTCTGCCAGTTTCAGTTCCGTTTGTATTCGTGCTGTTGGGTGTTGCGTCATAAAAAATTGTTCTACAAATACAGATGATCGTTCTTGGAATTTTATAACTAACATGTTCACAAATGCAACATAATTGGCGTCGAGAATGGGATTCAGATTATCCCGGCAAAGCATTCTACTGAACTGTGAGTCTGTTATTTTTTCGTTCTGAACTTTGACTTTCGTTTTCGAACTTTGAACTTCATAGCGTTTATAATGTCGACCATTGGGTCAATTGGTGAATTCGATGTTTCTGATCTTATTTCATGGGATAATTATGCAGAACAATTAAATTTTTTTCTTGAAGCAAATGAAATATCTAATGCTGAAAAGAAAAGAGCGGTATTATTGGCTGTGTGCGGAATTAAAACTCTTGGTATTTTACGTTCATGATTGGCACCAGAATCTCCTTCAGCTAAATCATACGAAGATTTAATAAAAGTTTTAAAAGAATATTTCGCATCCACTTCTGAAATTTATCGCGTTTTCAGTTCCATAAACGCTTGCAGCACAATAACGAAAATGTTTCTTCGTACGTAACTGAGTTACGGCGATGGGTGGAAGAGTGCAATTTCGGCGCTACGCTCACAGAACGGTTGCGTGATCAATTAGTTTGCGGCAATAAGGATGAAGCATTGCAGCGACGACTGCAACTGAATCAACGCTTACTTTGAATGAAGCATTTTCGAGGGCTGTTTCAGCCGAATCTGCCGCGGAACAAGCCAAGCATATTCATTCTCAAAATTCAATTCCGAAAATTCTATCAATTTGTTTCGACAGCGTAGTAACAATAATAAAAGAACTTTTCAGAAATCAAGTGGCAGTCAATCTAAAACCGAAAATTCACAGTCAGCTGATGTTATTTGTTACGGCTGTGGCGGTCATCGTGACCGCTCCTCATGTAAATTTAGAGATGTCACTTGCCGATTTTGTAAGAAAAAGGAACATATTGAGCGTGCTTGTAGGACCAAACGCAAAAATGATTCAATGTTTCGTACAGGGCATATGCAAAAAAATTCATCAGCTCATGCTGTGAAAAGCGCGAATCTGTAAACGAAGCTGCTGCTATCTATAATTTGAGTGACTTGAAGAATTCAAAATGTAATTCATGAGGCCCGGCGTCCAGAAACAAAACCGAATTTAAAGCTTTTTTGTGTCTGCTTAATTTTTACTATAGTTTCCTAAAAGACAAAGCTACTATAGCTGAGCCTCTTCACCGGTTATTAGAAAAGAACACAGAATGGAAATGAACTTCTGCCCATGAAAAAGCATTCGGTGCTGTAAAGGAACTGATTTCTTCAGATAGTGTATTAGTTCCTATGAATGGAAAACTTCTCATTTTAACATACATCACCGTATGGTGTAGATTATGTTTTGAGTCATCTCATGCGAGATGGTCGTGAAGCTCCAATTGCGTATGCTTCCAGAACATTAACTTCGACAGAGTGGAATTATTCTCAACTAGATAAAGAAGCCCTTAGCATCATAGCTGGTGTTAAAAAATTTCATTACTTCTTGTACGTGCATACATTTACTCTATTTACAGATCATCAACTGCTCCTTGGATTTTTCAACAAAATGAAGCTTCCTCCTGATATACTTTCACTGTTCATGTTGCGTTGGTCTCAGATGCTGAATGCTTATGATTTTACTACTATCACTGTCCTGGAAAAAAGATACAAAATGCTGATGCTCTGAGTTGTCTTCCTCTAGAGACTCCAGAAACAAATATCTCTTTACCTCCTGAGGTGTTATTTCTCGAAGAATTGCACAATCCACCTGTAAAAGTAGATGAAATTTCTCAAGCAACTTTAAGAGACCCTGTGCTATATCGAGTATTGAATTGGGTTCTAACAGGATGGACTGAAAGTGCAGAATGTAGAATTTTCTACTTTAAGGTAGAAGGTTCATGACGTTTAAGCGTCATGAACTTTCTGTTCATAAAAATTGTTTGTTATGGGGAAACAGAGTAGTCATACCAGAAATACTTCGCGGAAAAGTTTTAGATGAACTCCATATTTCTCATTCAGGAATTGAAGAAATGAAATCTCTTGCTCGTTGTTACGTTTGGTGGTCAAAGATTGAAGAAGATATCGAAACCCATGTTGGTCTCTGTGAACCATGTCAACGAACTAGACATGCTCCATCACGTGCTCCAATTCATCTACGTTACTACAAAGCCATGGTCAAAGGTACATGTTGATTTCGCTGGTCCCTTCCAAGGCCAAATGTTTTTCTTGCTTGTAGACTCATTTTCAAAATGGTTGGAAGTTAAACGTTTGAGTTCAGCTACTTCTAGTGCTACTATAAGAGTCATGAGAGAAATTTTTGCAGCTCATGGTATACCAGATTCAGTGGCATCCGATAATGGTAGCCAGTATACCTCGGAAGAGTTTAAGAATTTCCTTTCAAGCAATAGAATACGGCATATTCTTGTGGCTCAATGTCATAAATCAAGCATTGGACAGGCGGAAAGGGTTGTACAGGCAACTAAGGAAGCACTGAAGAGAATAATTTCAAGTGATAGGAATCAGCGACTTACGAATTTTTGCTTACCCAACATATTACACAATCTGCAGCAAAAGGTTTTAGCCCAGCTGAATTTCTAATGAGAAGAAGACTTAGAACAGTTCTAGACCTCTTACATACCGATTTGATTGAAGATCGGAAAAGAAAAAATGAAGAGTTGCTCGACCAGCGTTTATCAAAGGGACAGTTAAGATTATTTGCACCAAATGATGTAGTTTACATCAAAAATTATTCTTCAGGTCCGACTGGGATTCCAGGGACTGTTATTGAAAAAACCTGTCCACTTTCCTACAAAAATGTTATTCCTGATGGTAAATCGACCGCTGTCACATCGACCAGATGAGAAACCGTAAAACTCCATTGGTAAATCCTCAATCTTCCCCAGAAACTCAAGAGAATTCAACTACTCCTATGTCCTCTTCAGCGATGCAGCCCAGATCAAACACTCCAATTCAGTCGAGTGATCCTTCAGCTGAAATCGAGACTCCTGAAAAGGCTCCTGATGAATCCAATCAAAGCCGACCTCAACAAACCATAAATCGTCCATCCTATTTAAAGGACTACGTTATGTAGGGGGGAGGAGTGATGTCATCTGTTTCTCTTCAATTCTTAAACTCTAACTGTGTGTTTAACTGTTTCTCTGTAACTGTATGTTTAACTGTTTTGCCAGTTTCAGTTCCGTTCGTATTCGTGCTGTTGGGTGTTGCGTCATTACAAAGTGTTCTACAAATACAGATAATCGTTCTCGGAATATTATAACTAACATGTTCACAAATGCCACAACTATAGAGTTAATAGCCAAATAGAGCTGCTTTAGTCACAGAAAGTCACAGTTGAGTCACAGGTAAGTAAGTCTACGCCCCTTAGTCCCAGCGGCCGTTTCGCAGAGACAGCCTACCGTCGAATTTTTTTAAATTTTGATTTGTTTTATATTATATCAATTTAAAATTCGTGCGACTTTCGGCTCTCAACTGCTTACATCAATTGTTTTTCAATTCTGTTGTTATAAATCAATTATTTGATGAAGACATATAGAAATATCATTCGATTCTTAGAAATTATTTTTTAATAGAAATCCGAAGTTCCTTTAACAAGTGCGATGCATAGACATTTTTGATTTATGGAAGTTCCATTACAGAACGAGCGTTCGACTGTATTTTGCGAATGTGTTTTAAAATGGGAATGGACTTTTTTTATACTTCATCTTTTGTATTCAGTAAACATGATATGACGTTATTAATATTTCGAGTTCGTATTTTAATGCAAAGAATTTGGAATTTTGCATGTATATTGATTCGTTGGTACTCAGAGTTTAGTAACTCAAATCCAATTTGGGTTACTATTTTAATACATACCAAAGTCTCTTCCATATTAATGTTGCTTTCTTGAATCATTGCAGGTAAAAGCAGCCTCTATAATTTATACTATTACAGCCTCAACGCGCTACTTCGATATTATCTTATTTTAAATTTAGCTTATCGATTCTAACGCAATTCAGCTAAAAATGAGTACTTTTCGAACTTTCAAAATTCTGGTCAGTTTTTCAGATATTAAATTTATTTTATAAAACTATTCAGGTTTATTCAAAATTTACGACTGAAAACAGAAATTAAATACATTTTTGGGTTGATAGCAAAAAAATGCCGCGTTATGCAATAAGTGGAGAAATAGACTTCAGTGACGAAGATGATCCGCTTGGTTTGATGAAACACAAAAAAGCTAGATTTTCCGGCGAAATTGAACTCATCGATGATTTGGTAAGTTTTATTCTAATGCATTTTTAAAATTAACACGATGATGCTGTGTACTTTCTACTGTTAAGTTTCATATTTTATTTCATTTTTTTATTTTAAAATCAAACATGGTTTTAAGTTATTGCGAGTATGCATTTTAAAAAATAGTGAATAGCATTGAATTTTTCTTGGCTGTATTTTTATTTTTCGTGGTTCCGATAGCTCACACGTAAATTAAATTATGGAATAAATAGATAGGAACGTAGTGCAATATTTTGTTTGACTTAAAAACATGGTACGCCGCCAATTTTGAAATTTTGGTACAGCTTTGATATATGGCATCACTGGCAATAATTTTGTTTTGGCGATTTTTTCAACACTTTGAATATAGGACCCCATTGGCGATATTTTGTTTTGGCGACTTTACGATACGATGTTCGGTTTGGCGAAAAAATTCGCCAATACAAGATTATCACCAGTGATAACGTATATCAGACCTGTTCCGAAATTTTTTTAAGATAGGTTGCTCAATCTCTTGATAGATATAACACGGCTGAGATTTAAAATTTGGCATCTATTTTAAAGACTGCAGAAATATCAAAGATCTATGAGAAGTGACCGCGTAGTGTTTGTAAGTTTAAATTTGTTTTCACTTTGGCGGCATATTGGAGGTTTATTATTTTATTCTTTTATTTAGTTTGACTGTTTGTTTGTTTCATATGTTTGTTGTTTTAGTTGAGGTTGAAATCTAGAAGTTGGTACACACTCTTAAAACGCCGCCAAAGTAAGGCATTGACCTCTGTATATCATTGGAGTCAAGTCGCCAAAGCTATATGCAGGTATTACCTGTATTAGCTTTGGCGGTTGAAATCTAGAAGTTGGTACACAGTCTTAAAATGGCGCTAAGTCGCCAAAGTTAATGCAAGCATTACTTTCATTGGCTTTGGCGACTTAGCTCCAATGAAGTGCAACGATCAACGTCTTGTTTTGGCGATTTGGCGGCGTTTTAAGGGTGTGTACCAACTTCTAGATTTCAACCGCTTTGGCGACTTGGCACCATTTTAAGAGTGTGTACTAACTTCTAGATTTCAACCTTAGTTGCTGGCATATATATATA
>BGPR01047103.1:0-11873 GCA_013235015.1 Araneus ventricosus
CAAACATTACGATATTGAACAAGTATTTCGGCAAGTAGGTACCGATTGTAAAATCTCACTGATTGATTCTAAGCTAAACGTTTCAACTACTTATAATTCCTTTTTCTTCTACTATTGTAATAAATCAAAATAATAATGATATACAGTAGACTCCGCTTAATATGAGCACTTCAGGACTTGATAATTTTGATAATATAAACCGATTGATAACAATAACCGAATTGGATAAAATCGATTATATTTTTACCACGTCTACGGTAAAGAAAAAGAAGGGAAAAATCATTTACCTCAGGGCTATCTATAATTTATTTCAAAAATAAAAATTAAAATTTCATGAATTTTTGATTGGCGACAATTTTCCTAACAGCTCATTTATATATTGTTCTTTCTATTATTGTTTTATAAAATTTGTTTGAAGATGCTGCACGAGGCGTTTCAAAATATCAAGTGCTTGCCTCATTTTGGCGTTCATTAGAGGGTTTTCTTCAACACAATCGTCCCTTCGGAATCATCAACTTTTATTGTTTGGTCTGTCAGTGGTGCAGCTACTGGAATGTCCTCGTCAGTGGACATCCGGTCTTCATGCTCTTCCTTTTGCATACCTTCAGGAGGTGTAATGACAATTTGAAGTTTGTCATCTAATGTGCTTCACAGAAGTCTCCGCTCGCGAAGCGGTTTCTGATTGTGTCAGCCAATATCTGATTCCAGGGGATTGTTAAGAGATGCACTGCATGCAGAAGATTTCTTATTTAACCAAGTCATTTGCACTAATTTCTTCATTGTCTCTAAAATTCTGGCTCGCGTGTCAAGCCGGTAGTAGGCCTTTAAAGCACGAATTAGTCCTTGACCGCAATGATGTATTAAAGATGTCGTATTGGCTGGCAAAAATACAACATTGATGTGTTTTAATGACATATTAAAAACGTGAACTTGGCAGTTATCTAACAGAAGCAGAATTTTGTGATTAAAAATTTTGTTTTTAAAATTAAAATTAGTTAATTAATCAGAGCCAGTTGATGAATATGAAAGATGTCATCCAAGCAGAGTTGCTTGCGAAGTAGTCGACCGGAAGCTTTTTTATGCACTTGAAATAACGTGGCTTTTTGCTTTTACAGACCACTAAATCGTCATCTGACAGCGGTTCAAAATTACGAGATTCGTCCCTAAATAGCCCTCGTGTTGCTTCAAAACGGGACGTTAATATAACCTAACCTAACCGACCACTAAAAATTTTTCTCTCCAGACATACTGACGCAACACAGAATAGTCAGACCCTCCTTTGAAACTTTATGTCCTTTTGTACTTTCACCCTTGAAAAGATCAGTATGGCGTGGCATGGCTTTATAATACAGTGCACTTTCGTCTACATTGTACACATGTTTTGGGGCATATGATGCAATGAGATTCGGTCACTCTTTTTCGATCCATTGATCCACCGCTGCTGCATCAGCTGACTTTTGTTATCCATGAATTTGCTTGAAAACGGCGTTAACCCGTTTATTCCAACGGTGGAACCAACCCTCTGTAGGAACAAATTCTTTCTGGCCCATTTTTGTTGCCAAATATTCTGCTTTTTGGCGCATTAGTGGGCCAGTAATTGGAGAGTCAAGTTCTCGTATATATGTAAACCGAAGTTTAAGCGCTTTTGCAACTTCTTCTTCGCAGCTATTTCCCTTACAATCGGTGTTTTCAATTTCTCTTGTTTGCCTCAATAGGTCTTCACGAGTTTTAAAAATTTTACATAGAAGAGGCTGTGAAATTTTGAACTGCACCATTCAGGTACACTTTCATACCTATTAAGAATTTCAATTTTCTCTTTAACACTCAAATCGGTTCTCTTTTAACCATTTTGCGTTAATTCAATCACAGGCAACAGTGGATTATGACTGTTCAACAGATTTTAGGCCAGACCTGGCAGTACAGCTGTCGTTCAAACCAGTCCACTAGTCCAGACAACAGAATGTGGAACTCATCCCTGCCCGCTAAATGGACCACCCTCAAAGAGAGGCCAGTAAAGTTAAACCCCGAAATTCTTAGGATGCTATGGGGGAAAGTGGCCCCCAGAAGTTTCTTTACAAGTGGAACGAGAAATTCTGCGAACATCGATCGTTAATGCTGGTTGAAAATGAGAGAGCGGTCAATTCTCTATTTCAAAACTGATAACATTATACTATGTAGTGATCACACTAAACGAATAATTTTGTGTACATTTGAATACGCTGGTTCGGGACCAGAGGTTTTTGATAATATAAAACGAATGATATTAACCGCGATAACATTAAGCGAAGTCTACTATATATAAATATCATATTCCAAAGCAGTGCCAGCATTTTATGTGAATAGAGTTAATCGAAAAATACAGTCACAGGGTATTTACCTCTACAAATAAATACCTACGTTTCTTAAATCACTAGACACAATACATTAATCACGTTGACTCATTAAATTCATTCTTTAGGAAAACCCTTTCATTATTGACAAATAATTTTTCTAATATCAATCACTGACTCATTTCCTCAAATAAAATATGCACAACATGTACACTTTTGATGCAAGAATAGCAAATTTAAATTCTAATGCAGACTTTATCACTGTAATACTGACAAGATAATAAAATGGACAAAATGTAAATGTAGCAAACTCACTTCTATCGCAAACTAAGTAATATCAGTAAAAAATTTATTTTCATGATAAAGCCCTTAGATGTGCATGTACTAAAATATTCAAATTTTAACATAAATGTCCTAATAATTCAAGTGATAACAGAGAAGCTAAAATAATTTCTCCATTGCAATCTGACCTCATACACAAACACAATAATACTGTTTTGGCTTGAATAATTTGCAAGACCTAATAATATATTTGCTTAATGAAAGACAGCCACTTAGGTTCAATTTTAAATAACAGCAAGTAAACCTTCCATCACTTTTAATAGTTTATGATGAGGCAGACGTAAATAAAAACTCCCTAAATTTCTCTACAATTTGAAGCTTTGGTAAGAGACAGGAAGTAAGATAAATTCAGTGAATAAAGCAACTCGTTTTTCATTACAGAACAGGGGAATCGTGAACAGGTGCACGGCATTCCAATCTTGGAGGAGGTGAATTTTTAGGATGTTGGAACCACAGAGGATAGAAAAGATAGCCTAACTGGATCACATAAAGGGGAGGTCTCTGCGGTTCATGTCGCTGCGCTGTATATAATATATGAGTGTCCTTTATCCTTTTAACTGGTGTATAAATCTTTCTGAAACTACTTGCCAGTTGAAGTATAAAAATTAATTTATAAATATGTGATCGCAGGTAAACAGTTCCCATATTCGTCAGGCTATTTGGGTACCCTCTGTGTAAAACTTAAGAAATTGTAATTAATTTTTATAATATGGAAATATAAATTTACATTAAAGAAATTTCGTTATATTATGAAAATTGTAGTTACAATGAAATTAGTGTTTTATGTGGCGATTTGCGGTGAGAAAAATATTAAATTTAAAATATTAATAATTATCTGATAACCCGGGTTGCTCAGGATCAACATTTTTTCACATGACCACCTATTTTTTTCTACAAATATTATCATTAACTTTCCCCAACAAACGCAAATCTCCTTTGAGTCATTTCTTGTTGAATTAAACTGTTAAATCTACCATTTTTATTACCTTCCCAGCTAAAACAAATTTGTATTCTTCTTCAATTTAATCTGCAAAAAAATTTCTTTTTATTTTTTTAAATAACATGCAGATTTTTTAAGACAGCAAAAAATCTGCATTTTGTCTTCAATTCAATTTCCAGTTATTTAGCAGATTTTCGCAAAATCATTAAACTTGACCAATAATCTGTTGATTTTTTGAAGATATAACTGCAATTTCATTATAACTGCATTTGTCTAAATACATATTTTGCACCATATTCTCTAATATAGCAGCTTTATTTTACAAAGGATATGAAGCAAAATTAGAATATAATTATCATTATTTTTTAATTTTACTGCAAACAGGAGTTTCAACAGTTCCTTTTTCAATTAGTGTTGAAAAGAAATGCATCAGCAGAAAAAATTGCCCAATCGAAAATTGTCTTAGGCACTAAATTTTTAAAATATGCCACTGAAAAAGTGAATTCTAAATTAATCTTTAAAATAAATATTTGTTGTTTTACGATTTTAAACTTTTCCCCCATAATTTAATTAATTTCCAATTAGATTTCCAACTGTCTTTCTGACTAGCTATTTTCCTCCAAAAGAAGAGAAAAGTGGAGCTTGCGCCCTTTGGATGGAGAGAAGGCTTTTTAGAAGGGTAAAAGGTGAAAACGAATTTATTGAAACAGAGAATCTAAATTATTGTTAAAAATATTACTAATCTCATCTATTACTCATCTCTACGACTTTGAAACACGTATTCTGACCATGGTGGATTTTTCACCACTAAATGATGACACTAGAGCTATGGTGACGTTAAAACTCAAGTAGATTATTTTACTCCAGTCTCGTGTAGTCCGGTGTGGTCATGCGGTTAATGTTCATGCCTGCAAACTCTATGCACACGGGTTCGAAACCCGGCTAGGATGAATTTCGTCACAATCTGGATCGGCATCGTAGACTTAAATTGATTCAAAAATTAGATTAATTGAATTTAATAATGAAATTAATAATTACATTAATTGAAAATAATAATTAAGCATTGACTGCAGCAATCTGAAGATATTTCAAACATAGTTTTCTTCAGATATTCTACATTTTTTTCTACAGAAAATCTGAAGAAAACATGTTCCAAATAACTTCCGATTTTCTAAAGATTTTTTAAAAGATTTTTTGTAGATTTTTTTATTGGTTTGAATGAAAACGCGAGGAACTTGGAAAAAGAATATTTAATTTAAACCTTTAAAAATGAACCGAATAATAACTAATACAACTTCACAATGCACAATTCTACTTCACAGAATTTTCCCGACGTTGCTGATTAAATATTTAATAATGCTAATAAAAATATGCGTTTCAAGATAAAACATCAAAAGACAAAAAAGAGAGAAAAATGCTTTAAAACTATTTTTTCCAATGTTTATAAATTAAAACATGGAAGCATAATATTTCTCATTCGCTTCGCGAATCGTTTGCAAAAGTTGAATTAAAACTTTCTATTCCAAACAACTTCTTTAATAAGGCTAAAAAAGAATAACATATAAAAAGAAAGCAATCAATAAATTAAAATAAAATAAAATTGGGAGAAAATGCAAGAACACGGAAGCATAACGCGTGTTCTGTGAAGAATTCGCGAGAAAAAAATCGAGTGCATAAGAATTGAGTTTCCGAAAACATTAAAAATAAATACTAAAAATCAGAAATGAGAAAAAATCACAAAATTACTCTTATTAAAACGGGGAAATTTTTTCAATGTTATAAAAATTAAGTTTCTGCGAGTAGAATACAAGTAGAAAATTCGATAAAATAGGCAAGCACTTAAAATTCAGTAAATCAAAATCTAACTCTCATTTTAAAGTAATTTTTCTGGCATTAGCTCCCTCTTAGGTTATTCCATCAATGTCCCGAATTTGGTCCCTGTAAGTCAAACAGTCTAGGCGTGCAAATGATTTGCTTGATAAAGAGCTAAAGTCATGTATTAGTATTGTATACATTGATGAGGGAATCAATAAAATAAAATAGGAAGCATGTTAGTGAATGGACCGATGAATTACGCCAAGATAAATATATAAAATCATGCATTTCATGTCAAGCAAAGATTATGAATATATACTAAATGATAACAGTGTCAAAGGGAAAGTAAAAGGATTCAAAATGTTTTATGAAAGTGAAAAATTTATTTTTGATGAAAGAACGAAAATAATAACAGGCGAAACGGAATACATAAAAGTTAAAATCAGTCAATTTCAAATACACAAAGATAGATATATCAATGTGAATAAACCTACTAATAATAAGATAAGAATTTATAAAAATAAATAACACCTAAAATAATGGAAGGTGTAACACTTATTATGAATATTCAAGGCTTTGTTCTGCCAAATACAAGGTGGTGATAGATTATTGGACACATTTCAAAAATTAATTTTAAAAATGTATGAAGATGCAACTACGGTTTTTAAAAAATGAGAACGCATTTAAAGAAGTTTTTTTCAGATTGGTAAAGTGCCGTCACGTTGGTCTAGGGAGTCGTAAATTGTTGGACTTCCCCCATTTTTGAGAGCCATTATATGCGACAACATTAAAGCTAGAAGAAAAATAGAAGCATGTATATGTAGGGAATTTTACGCTCTTTAATTTGTTAATTCATATGTTGTGTGAAAACTGAATATTTTTTGAGATATTCAAGAGAAACTGAAAAAGGAAACCAGAAAACGCGCATCGGCTTCTGCCGATCGGAAGCAAATGCGTATGGGATTTCTTGTTTACTCAATGTATTTTCAACCTGCCTACGACGGTAATCACTTTATGGCTAACCTGTCTTTAAGGATTATTTTACCTCTTTAGAAAGCTGGTACAGCACAATCCCGTTTTTTTCTTGGAAATTTACACCATATGGACAAAGAATGTCAGATAACAGTTGAATAAAAAGAAACGGGCTAGTAACCGAAACCAGTTATAGGAGGGAGATCCGGGGAATGTGGTTGAAATGTGCACAGATGTTTGTTCCCTCTGACTCCTGGTGTGCACTAACCAGTTCAATCCCATTCAATACTTCAGACTGACCACTTGGTCTTTGAAATACGCTTTTGATGTGTTAACAGAATGGATCTAGGATGGCATAGCATTGACATTTGAAGAAAAGCTACAAATAAATTCGGAAATCGATCAAGAACTAAAACAAGTGGATGCTATTGAAAATATAGGATTTTTCATTTGAAGATAGTTACTTTTTTATATATAAAAAAAGAAAAAAACATCGGATATACTCTGGAAAAAAGTAAAGTGAATTGCAAATGGAAACGATTTAAAGGTGCCGTAAATGATGATGCTGACTAAGTTTTCAACAAAAAAATTCATCTTGAAGTTCTTACAAAAATGTAAATATAAAAGTTTATATCGGTATGTAAAATTGTATATTTAATATGTTTAAAAAATACACCTTCATATCAGTTATTATTCGTCAGATTAATCAATAAGTGCATTAAAATATGTTTGTACAGGGTGACTATAAAAATAACTTTACCGGTTTGGATGTATCTGCAGCTAAAACTAATGAACGGAATGAAATCAAATTTCATATAGAGACTGTGGAAGATATGGGAAGATTATTTCCGGAAAAAATAGTTCCGAAAGTCGTCGATATGGGAAACTGTGGCGCTGTTTTAGTCTACACAACTGAGAATTAGACAAATGAATAACATAGAAGAAATTTCAGTGCAACACCGCTTCAATACTGCATATAAACTGCTTCAAAGGGTTAGAAAGATGATATTTCAGTGTACAACAGCACTTGATTTCATAAAAACACTTTCTACAAGAGTCCATAGTTCTCTTTCAATGTGGCCACCCTTCTCGTGGACCACATATTTCATCCTGTATACAACATCTCCATGTCCATTCTCTCCAGATCTGACCTCATGTGACTTTTTCTTGCTTGGTTTGTGAAATCCATGGTCTATCTTGGTGGGGTCCTGACCTGAAATATTTAAAAGATAACATATCACGGGCTGTTCTGAGCATTCCTGTGGACATGTTGTGTTCGCTCGCCGCGAATGTTGAGGAACAAGATGCAGTGCAAGACTACGAGAAGGTTGGTCACATTAAAGAAGATCTGGGCCCTTGTCGAGTAAGTTCTTTTATTCAATAACTGCTAAAGTGAACTGAAATATCATCTCTGTAACCTTTTGGGAAATTTCATTTGCTGTCTTAAAGCGGTGTTGCACTGAAAATTTCTTGTTTGTTATTCATTTGTCTAATTCTCAGTTGTGCAGACTACAACAGCGCCAAATTTTCCCCTATCGGCGACTTTCGAAACTAATCTTTTTGCAGAAATCACCTCCCTATGTTTTTTGCTGTCTGTGTATGTAATTTGGTTTCATTCCGTTCGTCAGTTTAAGCTGCAGATGCCTCCAAACAGTGAAAGTTATTTTATGGCCACTCTAGATATTAATACATGTACAAGCACGTAAACATTGGATGCGCAGATCCTCAAACTCTCTATAACGATAACCTGTCTTTAACAATACATTTTCTTGGTCCCTACAATATCTTTATAGACAGGTTTTACTGTATTTGAAATCTATTTATCATCTTTTGAAGTTTGATTACCTCTTATTTACATTTTTTGATTCTATATTGATACTAGCTGTTACCCGGACTTCGTGCGCGAAGAATTTGAATTATTCTTTTTTTTTAATTCACGAATGTAAATGTTTTGTTGCATTTTGAAAGGTGAAAGTAAAAGTTCTGACGGAGATAATACTTAATTGGACGGCTGACAGGAGTATACTGTACATGTATGCTGATATAGTTATGTAAATTGTTTATCTATTCTAATATACTTTTGTATACCACATTATTTGCACGGATGTAGAGGTTCTGTGGGCTGGACACACGTGAAAACGCCATGTATAGTTGCCCATGCGAAAAATATGGTTTTTCCAAATGTACATCTGCCACTTTCAGTATCTGGCCATGAGCCTGACAAATGATATTTTTAAAGGGATTTTTTGCCTTCTGAACTGAGATGATATTATCGGAAGGCATTATCGGCATTATCGGAAGGCGTCGAATTGAAATACTCTCTCTTCTCCATATATCAGTCATAACAGCAGCTTTCATGACGTTTGGACCTTGGTGTGTAATTTGCGACTGTGTGCCATTGAGCAGTCTCGGTATATCGAGGTTACGTATTAGTAGTACTGGCACACCGGCATTCAATCTCGGCTTGTCGGAAGGCGCCCCTGACAATTCTAAGATGTTGAAGAGCTCTACAGTATTTGATGTTCCTTGTTAATGCCCATTACCGTATCTACAGATGGTTACTCTGTAATACCTCACCGTGAAAGTTAAACAAAACATCGAGAGAATAATTCACTAACGTCATTGGATCACTGTGTAACAGCATTAAAAGCTACAAATGCTAAGGAAACAGGAAACCGGAAGTGAAAGATCTCCTTTGTTGTTTATGGTCAAAGAAAGCAATATTTTCTTGTATTAACTTTAACACTGGCAAAAGCCAGCGCTCGAAACGGTAATTTGGCTTGAATTTATTTCTATAGGAATAAAAAGTATTGTTAGAAATTGGGTTAAAAATATTTTTTTAAACCTTTATAGCAATCAGAGAAAACATTTCATCGCAATGAAATTAATAGCATTAAAAGATCATTTTCTGGTCTTTAAAATGACATAAAAATAATTATTGTCTAATAAAGATTTCATAAGTTATTGGCAAAAAACGTCTAAGCAATAGGCTTAAAAGCGGCTAATGTTTGTTATTTAATTAAATATCTTAAGAACTAATTAACTCTGAAAGTGGAAAATAGCGCCTTGTGTGTAAATTTCATGTCGATAACGTTCACCGTTTAGGAGGAGTTCTTGTGACCGACCAATCGACCGACAGACAGACAGATACATGTAATTTCTTTATATATAGATAGTTTTATACATATTTATAAACATAATATAACACTATATTTTTATAGATATTTATAAACATAAGCAAAAGTTTCAGAAATAAAGATAAATTAGTTGAAAATCTAACCGTTTCCTAGCAGCGAAGTGGGTATAAATTTGCGTTATTTCAAAATCGTCTGCACGCAAAATTTAAAAAAGTAATAAAAATTGAAGGAAATATGTCACAAAAATAAATTTGGTATCATTGAAAAGGTAGAAGATTTAACTCCAAGATGGTATAAAAATAATTTTTATCGGATAATGTGTTCCGAAGTTACAGCGGAAAACAGATTACGTGATAGTTGATTTTAAAAATAATTTATTTCACATGTTTTCGCATTCCTGAAGGATCACGTGACAGTTGATTGAAAAATAAAATAAACTTCATCGCGAATCGCGGATTCAATGGGCTTTCTTCGTTAACTAATTTTAATCTGTAGTCAAAAATAATTAATTTAACGTGATTTCACCTAGCCTATGTCCGTTCTTGGGTTTCAAGCTACAACTCTGCCAATTTTCATCCAAATCGGTTTTGTAGTTTGAAGTTGTTCGTGAAAGCTTAACAAACAGACAGACAGACAGACACACTTTCGCATGTATTATATTATTAAGGATTATGTGCAGAGCATAATAGATTGAAAAATATATTTTTCTATTTTTGTACTTCGGCTGGAACGAAAATGCTTAAATAGTGATTTTTAATCCTTCGTTAGTTGCTTCAAATTTTGTTACTCGCGTGGGAGACA
This sequence comes from Araneus ventricosus, assembly GCA_013235015.1. Taxonomy (NCBI): domain Eukaryota; kingdom Metazoa; phylum Arthropoda; class Arachnida; order Araneae; family Araneidae; genus Araneus; species Araneus ventricosus. The sequence goes on from BGPR01047103.1 coordinate 10,338, forward strand.
TATATCACCCATTTTCTTTTCCGTTCTATTCTATAAATAATCTTCTAAGAAAAAATATATCAGTTGTAAATTAAAGAATAAATATCTAAGAAATACAATAACAAGTAAAAATAATTTTAGAAGACTATTTTAATATTTTCATAGAGATTTCCAGAATACTATAAAAAAATCATAGTATATTTTGTATACTTCTTATACACTGAAGAGCCAGAAAAACTGGTACACCTTCTTAATATCGAGCCAGGGCCCCTTGAGCACGCAGAAGTGACACAAAACGATGTGGCATGGGCTCGACTAATGTCTGAAGATATCCTGAAGAAAATTCACACCATGAATCCTGCAGGGCAGTCAACAAATCCATAGAAGCGCGAGGTGGTGGAGATCTCTTCTCAACAACATATAGCAAGGCATCCCAGATATCTTCAATAATGTTCATGTCTGGGGATTTAGGTGGCCAATGGAAGTGTCTAAAGTCAGAAGTGTGTTCCTGGAGCCACTTGGTAGCAACTTTCGACGCATGGGGTGTCGCATTGTCATGCTGGAATTGTCCAAATCCGTCAGAATGCACTATGAGCATGAATGAGTGTAGGTGATCGGAAAGGATGCTTAAGTACCTGTCACATGTCAGAGTTGTCTCTAGACGTATCAGAGGTCACATATCACGCCAAATGCGCACGTTCCATACCATCACAGAGGCTCCACCAGATTGAGAAGTCCCCTGTTGACAAACAGGCTGGATTATCCAATATCGATATTGTTCCCAATCATCAGCAGTCCAATGGTAGTGTTGTCGGGCCCAGGAGAGGTGTAAAGCATTGTACCGTGCAGTCAACAACGGTAGACGAGTGGGCCTTCGGCTCTGAGAGCCCATATTAATGACGGTCCGTTGAACAGTTCGCACTCTGACACTTGCAGATGCCCCATCATTGAAATCCGTGGCAATTTGAGGAAGTATTGCACATCTATCTCGTTTAAGTATTCACGTCTGTCGTCAATGGTCTAGTTTTTTCAAAGTCTTTTTCCGGCCGCACCGATGGCAGAAATTTGATGTTTTACCGAAAACCCGATATTCACGGTACACTCGTGAAATGGCCGTACGCGAAAATCCAAATTTCATCGCTACTTCGGAGATGCTATGTCCCATCTCTCGTGCGCCGACTATAACGCCACGTTCAAAGTCCCTTAAATCTTGAAAACACGCCATTGCAGCAGCAGAAAACCGATCTAATACATTTGTCAGACATCTGTTGTCTTATATAGGCGTTGCTGACCGCATCGGGTTACGATGATTGGTTGCATACCCCCGTTATTTGCAAACGCACACCTGTACCAGTTTTTCTGGCTTTTCAGTGTAAATGCTCACCACAAGCCCAATTTTAGAATTTTTTTGGTAATTTCGTCCCTATTTCTTTAACAATATTTGCATCTAACTTTTTTACTCATTGACTATGAGGTTTATTGGTCTTGTACCGTTGATTCCTAACATAATATTTTCTCATCTTTTCAATTGAACTCGAAGGTGGATTGGAATTCTGC
>BGPR01047104.1:0-11873 GCA_013235015.1 Araneus ventricosus
GAAATTTTATATTAATTCTTTTCTACTTTTTAAAAACAATTACTCGAAATTTGATTTGAATGGAAAGGAATCGAAAATATCACATTTGGGACATTAACCGCCACTGTATACCCCGAGCTAGGAACCCAAAGGGTTCCCTGTCAGTTGAATGGGTGTACTTAGAAGGAAGTCCATACTGTGCTCCCGTAGGGAGACATGAATGACGTCACATCTGTCCTTGCTTCCGTTAAGACGTCCTGACCCACGTGCGATGTGTCGAAAGGCAATACAGCACAGAGGCTTTCTTGTATGAGTGTAGTTGCAAACAAACTGGCCAAATGGGGAATCGATTGGATTTACGGGGCCAAAGGATCATAATTGAATTTTAAAGTGATAAACAATTACTAGTTATGTATGAGATACAACACAATACAATATACCTGACATGAAATTTTCAAAAAAAAATGGTAGCTTAATATTGGGAGGGATAATAGACAAGTAACACAACTAATCTAGGTTATATAAAAGGAAAATATAAGAACGCAAACAGAAAAACATACGGAAAATCTATGCACAAAAATATACAGTGTAGATCAAAAATGACTAATAATAAAATTACAGGACTAAAACTGAAAATAAAGGAAAACTTTAAAATTTCAGCTAATAATAGCATGGTGAAGATAATGCATTGTAAGGAGAGCCAGATTTGAAGAAAATAAAGCTACGCAAAAATTGAACATGAGATGCAATTTGAGCAGAGTCCATTGAGAGTTCGCAAAATTCGTTGAGACTGTCGTTGACTGAGTGTCGATTGATTTTGAAGATTGTCAAAAGTTTCAGACCTTCGAAACATTGAAGTTAGTTGGGTGGGAAGAAAATGTCTTCATTCTTAGACATAAAGTTTATAAGTTTTCTTATTTTAATTCTTGGCGATGGGTTGTTCAGGACTCTTTTTCACTAGAAATGTTTAAGGTCGTTTGAGGGCTTGGTAAAAATATATGAGTTTGTAAGGCGGCAGCTGGTTGCAAAGTGCAGAGGGATTCCCAACTCGCCACAACCACAGCAATCGGTGGTTATGAGGCCAAATCTTTTAAAGTAAGTTGGGAATGGGCCATGCCCCGTTCATGGTTTCTGGTCGGTGCACGGTGCTGGGGAAGTCTTGACCTTTGGAAGGATGAGGTGGACATTTCTGCCAGTGTCACCGTTGTCCCATCCATTCTGCCAGAGTTGGGTGGAGATCACATGAAGTTTCTTTTTGAGGTAGTTTCTGTGTGCTGGATATTGTGTTCGAATTCCTTTCAAGGTGGCTTTCTTTGCGAGGAGATCCCCTGCCTCGTTATCCGCATGACCCACGTGTCCTTTAATCCAGCCAAGATTGATATTTGGAGAGTTGAGAAGGATGTTTTGAATATTTTGAGCTTGTGGACTGTTAGTTTTTAAAGAGGAGATGGAGTGGAGGCTGGATTTGCTGTCAGTTCTGATTTTAATGGGTTGGTTGGATTGACTAGCATAGGTGTAGGCTTCCTTCATGGCAATTAGTTCATCTTGAAATACTGAATTGTGAGTTTTAAGTTTCGCCATCCATTGAGATGTAGAGATGTTATTTTCCCTGACGCAAAATGAACAGCCTGTTCTGTCATCTATTTTGGAGCCGTCTGTATAAATATTGATGGGTTCATTTGTGTTGAAAATATGATCGAAGGAGACGCGGTTTTCTAGATCGAATGAGGTTGGGCAGAACTTGGCCGTGGAGGTCTTGCATTAAAAAAATAACGTTGCAACCAATTGAAAAGTCTTCCATCTTTAAAACAATTGCTCAAAACTTTATTTGGATGGAGAGGAATTGAAGCATCACATCTGGGACAGAAAAATAATATTGCAAAAAATTGAAAAGTCTTCCATTTTGAATTGCTCGAAATTCGTTTTGGATGGTGAGAAATCAAAATTCAGCTGATTGAGCTAGCAAAGCCCTCAAAATGGGTCAAGTTTCCACTAAATTAATTTGTAATCCATTCAAGATGTTTGATGGTTAAAAATAGGTAGACTCTAATAGTGTAGCTGAAATACTGTTGCAGTAAATATATATAAAGCTTCAATGCGACACGAAAACTCTTATTGATGAATAGTATTTGATTTGTCGTGGATATCTGGATAATAAAGAGAAACAAGGGAATGAATTTGGACGCTTTTAAAAATATCAGTTGCTGATATTTCTTCATATCTAATTATTATAAAATCCAATTATTTCAGGAAGATTTATAAAGGACGCATTAGATGTTTCTGAATTGTTTACAAAGTTTATTTTGCACAAATCGAATCAAGATATTAGAATGATTTATCGTGAGATAAAGATTTTCAAAAATTAATAAGAAAATAAAAGTGTTAGTAATTTAAAATACTATATTTTGAAATCATGTATGAAAAAAGTACATGTTATGTTCAGGAAAATGTTGCATAAAAATAAAAAAGAAGAAATTTGTTTAAACTATAATCAGAACAAAAATCGTAAAAACAACAGGTGAAATTTCAATTTGGATTAAATTAACAAGCACTTGTTTGAAGAACATGTTTATATTTTTACACGTAAATGTAATGTATTGCTTTATGTGGAAAGCAAGTTTGATTCTCACAACATTATTATGAAGCAATACATTATCTGAGTAATCTGAAATTTTAAATTAAGAAACTTATTTTCTTCAAGAAACAAGTCTACTTCCTTTCTATAGTTGGATATTTTTTTTTGAGATATACATACATTGTTTGGAGTTAAATATATTCAGATAGAACCATTTAATAAATGGCACGCAGTATACGCGAAGAAAATGGGTTATATTATTTTATTTCGAACCTGTGATGATGTAATTTCTAATGAAAATGCTTGCATAGACACTCCTCGATTCAGAAAGACTTGCATTTGGTCGATTTTAATATGAAAGATTTTCTGCTGCTGGCTCGTATACGCAGTTTCACATCTTTCTAAAGATTTTTGGGCCTCGGTGGCAAATTGGTAAGGTCTCAGCTTCGGGACCGGAGGGTTCCAGGCCCGAAACCCCGATCCAACTGAAGATCGGAGGTGTATTTGAGCCTGTCGCATACTAATTCATACATAAGGAAAAGAACACCTCCGCCTGGTGCCATTCGGGCGTTTGGAGCTCAGGTGTCGTCCTCGGTATCTGACCAAGACTAAGAATCACGATGTCCGTCCCTCAATAGCCATCGTTTTGGTTCAAAACGGGACGTTAATATAACTAACGTAAGCTCTTAAAGATTTTCGTGAAGTATTTTTCCTTCTTACTCATAAATGTTTCTTGGATACAAACTTCGTGCGGTAGTATCCATATTTCTTCTAAGTTACACTCACAAATATGGCGATATTAGGTGAAGGGAAAAATAAATTGGAACAATTTTTGTCTTTAAAAAAATACGGAAATGAAGTAAAACTGCCTGAAAGAAAAAAAATAAAATGTGCTCTAAACGTTTTATCGATATCTTCGTTGGTATCGAACATTGTCAAAAATTGAGATTATCTGATATCAAAATCTGAACTGAAAATACTTAGTCTAAAATTGTTTATTTGTTAGGAAAACTGTGCATAGCTAGCTACTTCTGTAGATTTCGTAACGAAGTTCCAAGTGTAAGCAGAAATAAATGCTTTATCGGAAACGAAAAGATATACGTCATAGAACACATAATAGAGCAAAATGTTTGCGAATTAACTACTGCGTAACATTTTTGATGGATTTAAAAACTTGTGCAATCCATATAAATTTATCTTTCGAAAATAGAGATGAATTGACAATCGCCAATTTTTCAAGTAGCTTATTTAAATGCTATGTAGATTTTCAAACACATTTCAAATTACTGCGCAAGTCATGTTTAAACATTACTCCATTGCAGCGTCCTAGCTACAACTTTCTGGACCCGGGGGGATCTATGTAGTAATATGCCACCTTTCTTTTGTAATATACATAGGGCATATAAACCTAAAATTTAAAAAATGATAAATTCTTGAGGGGGAAAAACCGTTTTATTAGTAACTTAATTCGTCTTTTCATGCCAGAGGTTGCGAAACCTCTCTCCCGTTACTATTCTTTCTTTACATATCGGTAATTTCCGACAAAAGGCGAAAAAATGCGAATTAAAGATATTATTTTTTATCAGAAACGTAAAATCCACAATGATAACAAAAAATAATAACACACAATGATTGAGCTAGTGTTGCTATTCTTCTTCGTTATAAGATTGTTTTCTTCATACCTGATTTTGCCGCCTCTTCCGAATTGCCACCCGGGACGGATCGCCCCCTCCGAAGAGTGTGTAAGGACAACTTGGCCCCCGAGGGAGTTTCATATCAACTAGCATTAACTGCATTATATGTTGAATAATACAATATCCTATTTCCATTAAGAACTTTTTATAGTTTAAAAATGTTAGAAAGGAAAATATTTGTATGAACTCTCTTCTGTAAATAATTAAAAAAGAAATTATATTTTATTTTGATTTATTTATTCCTCGAGGAATAAAATTCTCTCCAAAAAGAATTTTAGGACGATTTTCTTCACAATGAACAAAATCGGATTTAACAATTTTCAATTTCGTTTTTGTTTAAAAGGAATAAAATATCTACATTCATGTACTGCTGCATTGTAAACGCTATTTTTTATATTTGAATTTTGAAATATCACTTTTTTCTGAAATTATCATTCGGCATTCTTGATATACAATACAATTGATTTAAATCCTAAGGGTAACTGAAGAAAGTTCTGCTTGATATAATATTAAAACAAAATTTTTATTTATAAGCGCAAAATATTTTTATAACTTTTATTGAAGGATTACATTCAATAACATTTACTGGACTTATTAGTGAGTGCTCTTCAACTCGGAATCAAACAGAATTGCAAATTAAGTTTCTCAAAGGTTGAAATACAACCACTACCTAAAAACCATTAATGTCTCTCATTTCGTTTTAAATTATTTTGGTTTTCGAAAACATGGATGTTCTTCATACAGATGAGTTCTGCTTTTTGAGTTATTATTTGTTTCTAATCTTTTTAATACTAATTAAAAGACTAATTAAATTTAATACTAATTAAAATATTTTATTGTACTTGGTAATCATTTCACAATGAATTTAATACTAATTAAAATATTTTATTGTACTTGGTAATCATTTCACAATGAAGTTTCTTGAAACTGTCTTTTCGAATAGCAATATATGCTGCTCCAAATACACACCGATATTGACAATATATGAAAGAATCCCCCAAGTTTTGAAATGGCTTTTTCTAGGTAAACTATGCTGTTTTAAAAATGCAATGCGCTGTTTATTACTATTTCCTTTATGAAAAAAACACGCAGAAACAAGATGCAAATATTCAAGTGATATTTAAATCTTGTTAAAAGAGCTTAAAGAGTCAGACGATTTCCAACTGAACACTTATGTCTTGTAGAAGCTTTCTTAACTCTTGTTTTTTTAAGCCACAATGAATCCTTGAATGTAGAATTATAATTAATGAAAATGCATATGATTTCGAATAATGTTCTGGCATTTCAGATTTAAATATTTGATAATGATAATACATTAATTTCAAAAAACTAAATATTTGGATGTGAATAAACGTGTTTAAAATAATTTTACCACTATTTTAAAACCATGTTCTGCTATTTATATTTTTTAAAATTATAATGGAAATGGCGAAGTGTTGGAAAATGAGCCGAGCTTTTTTTTTTTTTAAAGCTTGGGTATTTTATATCCGAGCTGGTAAACAAAAATCAGATTTCAAGTTGTTATTATTTCAATTGCCCAGCAAAAAACAATGTGCTTCCATTTTTTTTCTAATTTTGATATTTCTGCGGCAGCTGATGCTTAATGGATGTAGTTTAATGTCAGGTTTTGGAAACGGGTAAGAGGATAAAATTCCATTAGAATTATACATTCCAAACATTTGACAAATGGAGAAACAATGTTAAAATTGTAGAAAAAATTGTACTGAGGCTGTGTGTGACTTGTTCTTTTATGATTGTGGTGTAGGTGCTGATTGCAATACTAATCCCATGTTAGCACAACAATAAATAATTTATTTACAGCATTAAAACACAACTATAATCGCCAAAAGCGAAAATGATTGAACTTTTCTTAGCCAGATCGATGATATATATATATATATATATAGTAACAGGAATGGTTTGTACAGCAAAATTAATTTAACCTGGCTAAAGCTTGTCCACAGCCAAGCTGCTATATTAATTGTTGAAAACTCCATTTACTTGGATTGCCTATTTCATTATTTTTAATAACAACAGTGTTCTTTCACTTGTTGACATATAATGTTTAAACTTGATTTTTGTTTATGGTGTCTTTAGTAACTTCAATTTATTAGATTTTATTTAAAATTGATGTATTGTTCAAATAATGACTTTTTGATATAGGATTTAATTCTTGTTTACTTTATTTCTGTATGATTATATACTAGTTATATTTGGATTTATATTATATGTATATATACATATATATGTATGTATTTATATATATATATGTATTTTATGCCCCCAGTAATGGATGAGACGACACAAATGAATGAACTTCAGTAAAATAGAAATAAAACTTTTATTGATTGAAATTGCACTTTTCTTTTCGTTACACACTCAATTGATATGATTATTGTATATTGCTAACGCACTTATTAAAACTTCACGGGCATTGAAAAATTATTTTTGGCAACTATACTAAAACTCAGAGTTCATCTTTGATTATCATAAGAATAGATTTCACTACGCAAAATTTAACACAAATTCTTATCCTGGGAGGCCCCTTTTTGGTATCATGTTTTTTAAATTATTTGTGGTAGTCTACGATGAGGCGTGGGTCACCGAGACCAGCTTACTCTCTATCTCCCATTTATATCATGTTTACTCATAATGAACTCCTACAAGTGCATAATATGCGCTTGTGAGATAAGCTTACAATCTTAATTCAATTGAATTTTACCCCATTTTTAATTTTGTGAAATAATACAGCTTTTGAGACCAATTATACTTTCCCTTTGGCATAATTTCTGTGACCCAGACCCCATTTAGAATTTACACACTTTCATAAACACTGGTTTTCACAAACCTTTACAGTTACACACAGCATTGAGGATTTTACCTCCAATAAAATCCTCGCTTAAATAATGATTCATATCAACTTTTGCACAAACCTAAAAACACTTCTTAATCTTTATACCATCCTACATAAAATTTAATTCTCATTTTCCTCAAATGCACCCAACTTTCTAGATTACTCAGTTCTTCTACCAAATTAAGATCTCTCAAGGATGCTCTTCCGTGTATTCAAAGTGCATTCGCTCCAAGAAGTTATTACAAGTCCCTTTAATCCAATAGAATTCTTGCCATAATTAAAAATAGACTTGCCATTTAACATTGAAATCAATTTACTTAGAGCATATCATATAACTTTAAAATTACGATATCCGTCCAGAAATAGCCCTCGTATTGCTTCAAAACGGGACGTTGATATAATTAAACTAAACTTCATAACCATACTTCACATGGCTTTTTAGCTTTAAATTTTCATGTTCTTCTTTCAAACTATTCAGAAGCAGGGCTGTATCGAGGTGATTCTACGCCCTTGGTCGCCCCGTCATAGTCGGAAAAAACATGAAGGAATAAAATGTTGTCTTTAATATGCCTTCCACAAACTTCTTGAAGAATAAATATTCTGCTCAATCTTCCTTTTCCTGGCTTGAGGAGAAAAATTTCTAAGTTTGGTGGAGTTCGAACCGCCAAGATCACCAACAAATCAATGTCCTCACCAATAATAACTGTAGAATTGTCTTGAATTTTTGAAATCGTGAGTGTCGTTTCTAAAATTAGGATATCAGAATCATTCTCTACTTGCCTTACAGATTTACCGGTGGCTTTGAATTTATAGGTGATAAAACCAATCAACCTACTTTTTTTTCTCCCGTTGGTTAGAAATTTTTCATGGTTCAAGGTCGCAATCATATTCTCATCAAACAGAATTTCTGTTGAAACTGCTTTGGAATATCGTCAAAGTAGATGCATGCTTCAACAATTCCTTTAAAATTACTATATCCATTAAATACTATAACCGTTTTGGACATAGTTATTTTGGGCATAACTGACATCCTTAATACAAATTTTCAAGAAAGGATCGTTTTGATTCCATACAACTCGATCAAGAAGAAACCTCCCATTAATGACATAGTTTTGTGGTTTTAAAATCAGAGTGAATATCGATGGGATTGAAGCCGTCGAATAAAGAAGATTTCTTTGTTTTCCTCAAACCAGTTTCTTCAAAATTTCTCACTGGGTAAGGAGCCGGTTGAAAATTCAAAGAATCAAAAAAGTCATCATCTAATCTTTTGATGATACTGAATCGTTGAAACAACAGAAATGGATCGACACCATGTACAGTCACGTGAGTGTTCAAGGTTTTAAGAGAAAACTATCTCTATCGGCACGAGAATATCTTATATCATGGAAAATGTCACCAAATTTTTTTCATCTTGATTGCTCCGATATTCTGTGCATCGTAGCAGTTTATCTTTTCCCTTTTGATGTAACCCCAGTTGCTATAGATATGATAGCTTGTACCATTGGAAAAGGATTCACAGCGCAAAACCACTTTGATATTTTCTTGACATCTATTTTGACTCGAGATTCCCCTGTATCCAAATGTTGTTCGCCACTTGCAAAGGAAAAGCCACAACAGTTTTCAAGTCCTTTAGAAATATTGCTATCACTTAATAAAACAACAAAGAACTTAGTTAAAATACTCTCTTTTGTACTTCTTCAGTGCACCAAGCCTCCTTGCATCTTTGACGATTTTATGAGCCACAGTTCTAATACCATATCACTTGAGGTTCCACTAAAATGTTTTTTTGATCGCTTAATAGTAGAGAAATCCTCAGAATATTTTGTCAAGTTATTTCCATCCATTGCGTTTCCAAAGTTCTCTATGACTTGTACAAACAACTGAGCACTTATGGCATGCAAAAAATGTCCTGTCTCATGGAAACATGGAATCATCCTCCTTATTGCAGACAAATATGCCCTCCAATCCCCCATTCTCTCTGCTCAAATAAACTCTTTGAGGATTAACACCATGTCCAAATACTGTACCAATAATTTCGAAGTTGGACCTCTTCTCTTTTAATTGGAAACGTTTATTTTGATACTTCTTTTTAACATCATTGAGGATACTTAAGTCTATCAGTATTGGAAATGAAGGCGTAGCTTCATGCAACTCATTGACCGCTTAAGGACATAACCTGAGTTTAGTCGTCCTAAATATCATAGGTTTAAAAATAACTCGGTCCTTAAGAGGCTAAGATAAGCGTCAATGATTTCTTGTGCCTCACTAGACAGATATATTTCACTGAACAGTATTTTAAACAGAGCTATTAGCAAGAGTGTATTGCCTCTTGAGAGTAAGCATGGCCTGTCAACTTTTGGCAATAGAATGAGAGCGCTTGAATACATTGTGAGTTATTGGATTCTTCACGCTTAACATGCCCGTTACAAATAGAACTTGGTAATTGCCTTTCTTAAAAACCTGTTTTTTTCTATAACTTGTAAGTTAATTATCATATCAACGTGTTTATTGTTTCATTCAAATCAGAGTTAAAAATGCGTCTAAAGCCTTACACAACCTGCCCCAATTGCTAAAATACCATTTTCTCCTCCTCTCTTCCCCTAAAAAAACATGAGAAGCGCACAGCAAAATGTCAAGGTCTCTTCAAATGTCTTTTACAATGATTTGAAAAAGGTTTCCACGTAAAAGAAACTGATTTAAAATTATTCCTAAGAAAATTACCAGTTTGCGACGTGGTTTTCTGCCCATCGTCCCTTATCTAAAATATGGGAAGCTATGGGATGTCGGGAATTTTTGAAATATCATTTAGAATAACATAATGAAGCTTTCTGTGAAAAAACTTTGGTTTAAAAATTTTCCGAAGAAACACCCTTATTTTGGTTAAAGTTACTGAACTAAAGCTACAACCCTAACTCTAAAACCCGCTAATATCTTTCATTTCGGTGACATTTAATTTGTTTTGCCAAAACATGCAATTTGCCATTTTTCCCAAAACAATTCATAGACATGAGGTGTGTGGTGAATTCGTCGTTTTAAATTATTATTTGTATTTAATCCTTTTTCTACTATTTTAAAGACTTGTAAAATATTTTGCTGTCCTTTGGTAAACACTTTACAAAGAAATTTGGTGAATCTCTGTTTTCGTTTAGAGATTACATGCTGCTCCAAATAGACACCGAGTTCGAAAGTGCCTCCTACGGTTTCAAATGGCAATTTCCAGGTATTCTATGCAGCTAAAAAATTACGATGTGTTGTTGCATACTATTACATGTATAATATGTTTCGAAAGTCATGGCGAAGTAAGATGCAAACGTTCAAGCGTTACTTACATCGCGTGAAATATGTTTCGAGACAGATGATTTTCAACTGAAAACTCAAATATATTGTAGCTTTTTCTTTACTTTTGATATCTTAAGCCAGAATTAATGCAGTGTCCTGAATGCAGAATTATAGTTTATGCATGTTTCACATGATTTCGAATAGTATTGAGATATTTCAGATTCAAATATTTCAGATGAAGATTTAAATATTAATTAATAAATTGAAACGAAAATGCTCTTCTAACTCTCCATTTTGAATACTAAATTGATACGATACTTTTTCTGAGAATCGAGAAGTTTTTTTCGTAAACTGTCAATAGCTATGTTAAAAAAGGGAATTTTGCAATAAAGGAAACTAAAATGCAAGAACATACGTCAATTGAAAACAGCGCAATTATTCCCGACATAACACTAGTTTAAGACTGACATTTTGCTTACGAAATAATTCAGTATGTGTTACTTCAGCAAAATTTCTTTAGAAACATTCACAATTATCTGCATTTTTGAGAAATAGTTTATACATGAATAGAAGAATTAAACATTCGATGTGAAAGAACTCGCGTGGAGACCTCTACCACTATTTCCGTCTCAACTTTTTCTATATAAAATTTTTTACTGAACGAGAATTTTAAGTATCTCTGTGGCAAATGTTATTTCTTTAATTTAAAGCTTGGTGTTTTATGTCCGGGCTGGTGAACAAGAGTTGAAGTTGTTATCCTTCCAAGGGACTAGCAAAAACCAAAATGGTTCTATTTCCTTCCGTTTGTGAGGTTTTAGCACCATCTCTTAGCTCAATGAATGTAGACTACTTGCACACAGGCAGTAGGAAAATCAGAATTATACATTTCAAATATTGGACAACAGAGGAAATGATGTAAAAATTGGAAAAAAATTGTACGCCAACTCAGTTGGTATCATATAAGACACAATTCACAGGAAAGATGTACCAGAGGTATCACTACGAGTTTGATAAAAGACCGCAACTCCGCCAGCCGATATACACAAAACTATTCACTTTGATACCTGCCTTTTCGAATGGAAACACAAGGTTTTATTGCCATATTAATGTGTAGCGTAAGATGTTCAATGTCTATCTTGATAAGAGCAAATAAATCTAATACGTGTTTATAAGCTTTTATCAAAAACTATTTATAATAATGAAAAATTGGAAAATTTATTTTGACCTTTATGCATGAAATAATAATTCGTATTTTTCCTGCAATTAAAGTACACTAGGTACACAAAGGTTTACCACTATTTTAATTAAATCTTTTCTAAATATATTTTTCTACAAAAACGAGCTTTTAAGAGTTAGATAATGTTCGAAAATATTACTTGAACTTAAAGCTTGGTCTTTTGTGTCCGACCTGGTAAACAAAGTAAGCACTGAATGGAGTCTACTTACAAACAGGCAGTAGGAAAATCTGTTATCAGAATTATACACTTCAAAT
>BGPR01047105.1:0-11872 GCA_013235015.1 Araneus ventricosus
ATTCTAAAATATGATAAGGAAGTGTTTGGTTCCAATGAGTGGAAGTCATTTATGGAAAGTAACAGTTATCTAGCTGCTCAAGTGATGCATTTGAAGTGCCTGAAAAAATAAGTTGTAATTTTCGTCACCTATAAAATTTATTTTTTAATAATTTAATGATATCTTTATATGATAAATAGATTAATTATTTTTAAGACTGCAGTCTTAAAAATTCATGTAAAATTCTAAGCTCAGACTCTTTACTGAAAATTTTTGTGCACTAAATAGATTAATTATCTTCCCAAGATTGCAATCGTTTTTGACTATTAAAAATTTATTTAAAATTCTGAACCAAGCTATTGGGATATATATTTGAGTTTTGAAATGATACTGTACTGTACTTAAATACTGTATGTTTTAAGTTATATGCAAGTTGATATTCTGGAATATCATTCAAAAATGTTGAATTAACTCGAGGACGCTGTAGCTAGCAGATTTTGAGATGGAGTAAGTGCTGGGTTATAGAGAAGTTTTGAATAACAGGTAAGAAAGACTAGTAAAGTAAAAAGAAAAAAAAATGATGATTGAACTTTTCAATGTAGGCAAGGACGGTGGATTACAGGCACGTAGATTTATAAAAATACTTTTCTTATTTTTATCCTTCCTACTTTATCATATTTAGTATTAAAAAAACTCTCTTTTTGAGCTTTATGATTTATTAAATGTTTTGTTGAAAATAATAACTAAGAAAGAACCAATTATATTTCTTTTCATGCAACGAATCTTTAAGTTATTTCGAAAATATTTAGGTACGTATATTTAAGATACGAAACTAAAATTATTGAATTATTAGATTCAAAGTCAAAAGTCAAAAAAGATCATTTAAATTAATTACAAAAATTAAATAGAGTAATAGTAATTATTCGTAAAAATGCAATTATGATTATTAAAAGTAATCAAAATTATACTATTTTAAAACGTGGTAATTAAAAAATCGAAATGTGCAAGTACTTATGTGTAATGCTTCAGAGGGGCCTCGAAAAAATTTAGCGCCAGGGGCCCATGAGTGTAGGTGCTCGAAAACGCGACCACAAACAGTACTTCGCAGCGGCGAAACATGGATCGGGTGTACCGTGACAAAGCTTTAACCCTATGAGCCCTATCCCGCCTCAAACCGCCCGTTCGACAGAAGACGGACTCGGGCGGTTTCGGGAGCCTGGGTGAATTTTTTAGGGAAAATGTAGTTCCTTTCTTTGTCGACAATTGTCACTCTAGCAGGGTTCGGAGAGTTAAGGAATTTCCCTCTAGTTCCCAACAGTAACTAAGAGTTTGGTCAGATTTGTGGAAGTTAGTTCCACATTGCAGTGAAACCTGGCTATTAACGCGGTGAAGTAAATGACTTCTATGACGTCCAATGCTTTGGATTGTAGATGCAAATGACGGCTATTACCGTCCTATATTGTATATTATAAATAAATTATTAAAATCTATTTCCTTTGAAAGTCTTCATTGTTCTGGCAAGAATGAATCATGAAATATTCATCATTAATATCACCTATCATTTACGCTCCCTTGCAATCTCAAAATTGATGTTTGTATCTCTGAATTAGCTCTAAATTTTTGTTATGCTAATATAAGTGTTTATTCTTGAATTTTATAATTTTGTATTACAGAAAAATCTAAATGAATTCAAATTAACTGAATTAATGTGAAAAATTATCTTGTATTATTTAATTATATATATTGGTTTCTAAAAATATATTGTAAAATATATTTTGTTAAATTATTCCCAAAAAATTATCGTTTTAGTCTGCGCAGCTACCAAAAACGTCTATACCCGTCTTTTAAGTATCAGCGAAATCAAGATATTAAAAATAAATGACGGCTATAGACGTCCGCCATTTTTTTTAAATTGTTAAAAAAATAATAATTTTATTCTGTAAGTAAGCCCTATAGAGGGCCAACACACACACTCATATTCTCCTTTATTATTAGTAGAGATAAATATGGTATATAATTTCTCTGTTGTTGAACCGAAGATTCTAAACGCAGGCTTCGGGATGGGGAATCAGCATAGAAAAACCGACCGTCACTAGACGGAAGTACGTCATACCATCGCAGGGGCATTGATGCGGCCACGTATGCCTATACTTTCGTAGGCTGTGTATAGAAACCTGTTGATACAGAATGAGCGCATGCGTTCTCTTAGAAAACAGACTGCATTAGTATGCCGTTCAGTAAACATGTGTACAAAAGTAATATTTTATTTTATTAGCAGGTTGATGTAAAAAGGACAGTTGTATAAAAACACCTAAAACGGCTTCTACACGTTACAAAGAGTACGAAGAGTGTTAATTATGTCTAAATCGTTTAGTAGCACTGATGAATCAAGTGATGCTTTTAGTAGAAAACAATAAGGGTTGTGACAGATTTTCATGATATTCCAAGGTAAATTTAATTTAATATTTTTTATTTATTAGCTTCATTTCATGATACGCTAAATTTCTCTCTCTCCTTCTCTCTTGTTAGATTTTTTGACATTTTGCAAATAACAAAGGATATATAAAAATGTTTATAATTGTTATTAGTTTTTATAAATATAATTAATGCATAAAATGTTAATTGATAGGTGCAATAATATTCATTTATTTATGCTTAATATTAACATGAAGTGAATTCAGTGATTGTAAAAATAATTAAATTATAATATTCATTAATGAATTTTTTTTATTCTTTTTTACTTATTTAGTTATTAAATAATATTTATTATTGGCCACAATTACCATGAAATGCCACTTATTTTCGCTGATGATTTTAATGTTAATTTTGCTGATAAAAAATCAGAGCCCCTTGTAAAATTTCTTTTTAATGAATTTAATTTAACTATGAACTAATCCGGCAGTGTCGACGACAAAGTTTTGCACAACCATTTTTGCAGTTCTTTCCAGATGTATTAATAAAATAGAATCGCAGACATTTGTATCATATTTCAGTTATCACAAACCAATTGTTTCTATTATAGAATGTGATGATTATATTAGATTTTTTTGTTTCAATTTACAGATTAATAAAAATGTCAAAAAATCCTTTTTCAATAACTGCCTGTATGCCTTATATTCTTTAAAATTTGTTTTCGTCATAAATTATAAATAAATAATACATTTATATATATATATTTGTAATTGTTTTCATTATTATAAATAAATAATTATATAATTTTAAAATGTTTGTTTCATTTTGGGGAGGGAAGTGAAAGAAAGAGAGTGTGTGTGTATGTGTGTGATTCTACTATTATACATTTAGTTCGTGCGTCCACTCACCGACATACCCGATTTTTTATTTTAATTATCTAATTAATTAGTTTAATTAATCTTGGTTGATAATTAATATGTTTGGAATTCAGTAATTTTAAATTTATATCTATGATTCGTGTGTTTAAATATTTACGTTAAGTTTTCTTATCATAACTTTGGGACTCTTTGTATAAAAGAAATTCGCTTTTTCTTATCAAGATTACTTTGAGCTATCTATCGAATAAATAATTAATGTATTCTACACAAAATTCAGCGAGTTATAAATATCAAAATGATAATTAATTTTTTTCTAAATATTGAAAAATAATAAATAAGAACGACAAAAATAAGAAATGCAGTATTTAAATCTTCATAACATCGTAATCAAGGCATCTTTTCCTTTTTTTCGGTATTCTTATCATGAAAGACCAAAGTTTATTATACACCATTTTTATCTCTTCTTTTATCATTTAGAAGTTTTAGAGGAGAGAAATCATGTGCAAAAGGAACGAAAAGTTATTCCAGAAAGTACTTTAAAGTATGACGTTTAAGAAAAATATCTGAATTATGAAATGCGAGCATCTAATTTTTTTCATTAATAAAAATAACATCATACTCTAATGTAACTGGGAAAATTTAAATAATTTACTTATTCTAAACCATTCTTCTAATTAATGACACATAATTAAATCATGCATATTGTCAGGTGAGAAATCCATCTCTAAAGTGTCACTGTCACTTATATGATAAAATTAAAATAGACGTTAACCAACAAAATGAATTATGTATTTGATTTACATTAAAAGAACATGTTTATTCCGTGGTTTTTTTTTGCAATTTGCCGTGATTTTTATATTTTTTTAACGAATTTCATGAGATGCTGAATAATATAATTACTAAACAATGCTTCAAATATGGTTTACAAATTGAAATCAAAGGTCCATTCTTAATTAATATTTTAATATCATGGCACAGTTTTGAGGAACTTTTCAAATAGAAAAGTCTTGATATTTAATGACAGAAACTGAAACTTAAATGAAGAAATATTTAACGCAAACAGAAAGTTAGATAATTTTTCAACAGACCAGAGATGGTAACCCGTCGAATTTAACTGTATATGAAGTTGAAAAAATACAGAAATCCAGTTCTAGACCAAATTTTTAAAATAATAAACATTTGAAAATTTTTTTTATCAAATTATAGACAGCTTTTTATAATGTAAAAATTTAAATGAGTTTTAATTTTGAAATGTTTTATTTAAAGATGTGTTGTAGATTTTAATTGGAATATGTTTTCACAGAAACTTTAAGATGTATTGTTTATCAAATGAAATATATTTAATCAATTCAGCACTTTATTTCCATCAGAATTACTGACTTATTTTCATTAAATCTATGAGAATAGTTCAGTAATCTAATGCCACAATCATTGCTAAGGTAAAAAAAATGAGAACAGAACTCTAATTAAATTTTTTACTCTCTATCCCAAACAATAAAGAAATTTACTGAATTGAATGAATATTTTTTTAAATTAAAAATTTTACTTTGAAATTAAATGAAGACAGCGAGATTATGATGCTGCAATTTATTTAATAAACTATAAAAGTATGTATGTAGTTTTAAGCTTGTATATGTTACTGGCAATTGATGAAACGCCGGCATTCTATAGAATACCTAAACAATTTTAGGCAAAGTATGAAATATGAGAATTATTTGTTGATGTTAAATACTTTCCCTAGGCATTTTATGTAATACCTATGCATTCTAGAGAATGATAAATACTATTTAGGCAAAGTATGAAAAGAAGGACATTTGATAAGGCTTTAATTTAAAAGTTGTGCATTCCACAGAAGTACAAATGTTTTTTATTTAGAAAATAATAAAAGAATGCCATTAAAAAACTTTTATTCAAAATACGTAAAGTAAAATGTAAGATATTGGAAACAAAGCTTATGACTTTTTTATTAAAGAAAACAAAATTAAATATGAACCTACGTGTTGCATCAAGAAAGGAAATAATTTTATTTTGATTTGCACTTAATTTTATTTCTTTTAATATCGAATCGGTGATGTATTTCATACTTTGCTGGTTTGTCATTTATATAATGCCTAGAAAATATGTGAAATATTAATCGCCTAAAAAGGCCTAGACGATAAACATTCCGTAAAATGCCGGATTTTACACTTTGTCGCTAACATATGTGTGAAAATATTTAGAATTTTTATAAATTTCGTACGATTTTATTTCTTTTATGGAATTGAATGAGCTTATGTAATTGTACAGAAGTATTCCCATTAAATATTTACTCTCAAATATTATCCAACTCTGAAAAGATATATTTTTAAAAACTTAACCTTAATGGCGACCTTAACCCACGGCAGCCGGCCTGCCCGTTAGGATGTAAGACACCACAAGGACTGCCGGGAACCTTATTGGCTATATTCCCCAACGGAAGAAGAATTCGTTTTTAAGTAATTTAATCGTCGTGCCCGTCGATTCGAACAAATTTTGCCGCTCCCGTATCTCACACGAGCTACTCTTTTGAGATAAAAAGATATTCCAATTTTTATCGTGCCTGTATCATTTTTATTTACACACTTGCTTCATAGAAAGCAGCAGAATGCTTGTAATTTGATTATACAACAATAATAATATGTATATTTAGAATATTTTTCAGTTAGAACATGTTTCGAAAGGATTCAATTTCAGTGCCTATTCTTTTTGTAAACCGAGTGGTTCAAGTGAACAAAAGGATTTCGTTTGCAGATAATAGTGCACATTATTTAAAGCGTACATAATTTTTCTCTGTACAACGTTACATATATTTCTTAAATGGCTGCATCAAAACGTTTCTGCCTAGCTTGGATGTGTGTGGAAAGCCAAATATAAATTAAGGTAAGTTAATGAACAATTTTATATCTTTAAAAAACCGTTAAATTTAAACAAAAATACTGTGTTTTTTATATTAATTGATTTAGAATTTTATAAACATTAAAAAACATTTTGTCAAAATTGTGCAAGGAGTTAAAGAGCACCAAACTTTTTCTTTTGAAATCAGACCAAAACTCTTCCAAGGCTTATTTCTTCTTTTTCTAGTGGTTCAGCAGCTTGATGTAGCGTCGCTCGCAAATGTAAATCGCATTTTAAAATTTCCTGTAACTTTCAGCGGTAAACTTAACCATGTTAACGCGATCTAGAAGCTTTAGAATATTTAAAGCTTTAACGAGATTTCTTCTATTAGGCGCTCTTATTGTAATAATAAAGCGATACTCTAATAAACATCAATATTCTCAAATGATACTTAAAGAGCGTTCAACAAAAGTACGAAGGGGATGTAGGACATTGGGAGTGAGGGATATTCACCCCCCCCGAAACAATTAAATACAGGAGAACAAAGGGTTGAACTGATCGATTACAACTAATCACTGCTGATATTCATTGAAAAGGAAAGTGCATCCTTCACTGTAATCATTGAAACTACAACTTCGTGAGAAAATGTTATTATCGTTATTTTTTTAATGATTGGGTTTCTTTCCCAAAACTGGGAAAGTGGATATCTTGTCATGGAATACTATCTGAACTAGGCTCTTGCTTCTGTTTATGCCCGGTGCGCACACCGATTTAAATCGAACAAGTCATTAGCGGTAAAATGCTGGAGAAGCGATTTACGGTAGGCAGTGCGTTGACAGAAGTTGGGTACTACATCTGGGTTTACATGGAAATCATCTATCGCAATATTAAGAAAATAAAAATAAAAAGCAGCTTCAGTTTGGGGCCCTGGTGCCTAGCCTTTAATCCGCGCCTGTCCCTCTTAAATTCACAGCTCCTTGCTGTCCTGCAGAGGTGAATAGCTTTCATTAGGGAACGTTTCATGGGCCCTTAGTAAACATCTTGCTTCTCAGGAGGAACGTCATATTGGTTACAACGGCCTTTTATTTGATTTTGTTCGTCGGGATCATGATATGGTTTCACACGTTGTACATGAAAAATATCTCTGTTTTCTTCTTCCGTATGCAGGATCAAAACCTTACACTTCGTACGTCGCATCTGATAAACGATATAGCACTTGATATGGAACAGAATGCCTTTTCAGTAGTTTTTCAGAAAGACCAACTTTTCGGATAGAAGTATAAACCTATATGAGATATCCAGGACCATAAGACAACTTTGGGTGTTTAGAGTCTTACGTCAACTGTCTTTATCCTGAACTTCCAGAGTTCCCAGTCTGAGTAACTTCCTTGATTCTTCAGCTCTGGAAATCATATTGGAGATGCAATTGTCTGCATCATGAGGATAGAATAGCAACTTTATGCCCAACGTCTTTCAGCTTCACCTCCATGCAGTAAATATAAAGGTGTAAAGCTTGTCATCTCCTCTTTAGCGGTATTATAAGCAAATGTTAAAAATGGAAGAATCATATCCAATTTTTCTGCTCTGTATCAACAAACATGGACAACTTATCGGCCAGAGTTTTTAAATCACTCCGTGTCTTCTTTTGTTTGATGGTGATGCGCTTTAGACAAACAATGGTCGGTATGGCAAAATACAACGAAAGCTGAAACAATTCTAGACTGGAAGACGGCTCCGTGATCCGTGATAATTATTCGAGGAACTCCATGTCTTAGAACAGTGCTTCCCAACCTTTTTGGTTGTGCGACTACCTGTTGTGTAAAAAAATATTTTAAGTCCCACTAACTAAATATACAAGGTAAAAAATACAAACACACACATATATATATATATATAAATATATATATTATATTATATGATCGTGTATGACAGTAAATTAGTAAAGCTTACTATAAAAAGATAAAAAATGTATTGTTTTAGAAAGCAGGAAACTTTATTGTTATTACTTAGCTGTCACAATGTAAGAAAAATCACAAACAGCGGCCAAGATTCAAAATAAAAAAAAACTCAGTGGGATTTTTGACGTTTGTCCCCCACTTGAGGATCAATATCTAGATAAAAACTTCAGCCTAAAGTCACTTTCTACATACAGTTTGTTTCTGTGCTTATGTTTCCAAAAAAAAACAAAAAACAACTAAGGTTGTGAAAGCACGCAGATAAGGGGTCGAGAACCCAATAAAATGTCTCAGTTCAAAATTGTCAATTGCTGGTTAGTGTTGTCAAACATTTGTTCAGAACGAGACAAATGATATTGTTCAAAAATACGACTTTAGAGTCTGGTCGCATGATAGTTCAATTAACGAGCCTTCTTCAATTGACGATACTTTTACTTTTTTTACCTGTGACCTTTACTCGTGTATAGCGTTCCGAAGCGTAGGTTGAGAACCGATGTCTTAGAAAAATCTTTTCGAGCTGGAACGTCGCTACTTCTGCTTCAGTTGCTGGTAAAGATTTTGTTTCTGCATAACGTGTCAAGTGATCTGTGCAGATGATCCATTTATTTCCATGAACAGATTTTGAAAAATCCCCCAAGAAGATCGATCTCAATGCAATGGAAGGGTACAGGGTACTGAAGCTGGAGGAATGGAAACTAAGCGTCCATGTGACCGTTGAAGAATGAATTTTCTTCTTTGGCATTCTCTACAATACATTATATATCGAACGATGTTTCGGTACATCCCTGGCCAATAAAATCTTTTACGGATTCTATCATATGTTTTTTGCGAATTCATTGGAACGTCGTGAAAGTGTCTACGTGTGTATTTTTATCATGGCTTGATCAATATTGTTTATAGTAAAGTCATTTTAAACTTATGTTTTATTTTGTTTCTTTCGCATAGATGACTTCTTGGTTCCAATGGCGAGTAAGAAGTTTTTATTTTTATTAGAAAAAAACATTACATAATACATTAGAGACATTAAATACGTAGTTTCTTTATTTATAAATATTTTGAATACTATGGCAATTTTAATATTTCTTTTTTGCATAGAAATGGGTATTTCTACATTTTTGGGTTCTTTTAATGTTATTATTACTTCATCGTGAAATATGACGGCGTTACAAGATTTCAGAGTCCGATGGATCGTAGTATAAGCAGGATTTATTTACAGCATACATGAAAAGCAGAATACAAAGTAAGAATCAAATGAAAGTCACTTATATATATCCCATTTGAAAGAGAATTGAAAAGATTGAAAGACAGCCACAATCAGGGATTCACAATGAGACAGTCAAACAGCCTATGAAACTTAATAAGACAACCAATCAGCTGTATTTAATATGACGTGATGGTTCTGAAACTTAGTGATGTAATGTGCGAATACTCTACTCTAACAGGGTTATACCTATTCTGGAAAATCCCCACTCTGCATATTTCCGAGTATTTCCAATGACAAATTTTAACCGCTTAATGCTTTAACCCGAGTATATTCGTTTTACGTAATGTATGTAATTTTCTTTATCCCGAGATGACTCTGACTGACTTTCTTTATTTTCAAACCGACAATAAAGAAAATAGGAAATTTTTCGCAGGTAATTAAAAAATAATTTGGTCCTTAATCTGTTTAAGAAATGCCAAAAATTTTTGACTATGAATGCTGTGTCGTCTTACTTTTTTTCTATAAGTGAATGTAAACTGTATTACAAATTTAAATGAGAAACATAATACAGTAGAACCCCGCTAATCCGAACCCCTCTAATCCGAAATTCCGGTTAATCTGAACCGATTTTATTTTCGAAAATTATATGTAATTGAAAATATTACCTGAAAAGATTTAAATATACATATTGAAAACAAAAAAGTACTATTTCAACATGTATAATTTTGTACACATTGAAGAAACTAATACAATTCGCCGTAAGATAATATCACTTCATACAGGAGCACATCCATTATTCTAATGAAAAGGGGAGACATATTCTCTTTCTATTGCTTTTGAATAAAAGAATTCAAGAGATAGTAGTACTGAATACTTATAACTTACATTTTTTTTTAGCATACATGTTTTTCTTTTCTATTTTTATAGGAATTTCGGGTAATCCGAATTTTTTGTAATCCGAACAGGCACCGGTCCCAATTAGTTCGAATTAGAGGGGTTCTACTGTATATTATTTCATTTCAACATTTTGATATTTGCAGATCTCATTTATTCTAAGCTGTATGGAAGCTCTCCCGACTGAACCAAAATTTCTTAAATATTTTCATCATACAGTATATGTAAATCTATCTTTATGATAGTTTCTGCAGTCACAGGATATCTTCTAATTCTCAGAACAAAAAAAGAATGTTCATAGTAACACACAGCATCTTATAAATTTAAAGAAATGGGTAGGAAGGCAATTGATAATCTGGAAAAATGCCAGCAAATTATAACTTAACATTCAGTGAATCAAAGACTAAAAGATTTGAGTTTTAATTGTTTGTAAAATATTTAACTATATATATCAATGTCATGAAAATCATTCAATATTGAAATTAAATGGAAAGACTGTACACTGTAAAAAATATCCGTTTTTTTCCCGGACTTTTTCCGTATATTTGACGGTTTAAAGCTGTTTTGTTGACAAAACGGTTTTTCCCCGTTTTCCGCTCCAGCCATAAACGGTTTAAAACCGTCAGTTCAAATTCTATTTTTCGTCATATGGTATTGCTTTCCGTATGACAACTTTCCCTTTTCTTAAATGTAATTTTATTACATTCATTTCATGTTTTTAATAGGGTTCCATCTCCGCTATTGTTTACACATGTTGCAGTAACCTGTTGTCACTCATGAAAGCTAACCTTAAAACACGTGTTCTGGCAATAGTTGATTTTTACACCACTAGGTGGCGCCACTAGAGCTATAGTGACTTTAAAACTCAAATAGATTATTTTTACGTCACTTTATTCAGTCTCCGGTGGTCTAATGGTTAGAGCGACTGCCTTTTGTTTCTATGAACGCGGTTTCGATCCCCGGCTCGGAGGAGTTCAAAGTTTTGTCTCCATCTTGCATCGAAATCGTCCAAGTAAGTTCAATTAAAAATTAGATTAATTGAAATTAATAATAAAGCCTTGATTAATTAATATTTCTAATCGATAATACACATCAGCACGTTTCAACTCAACTCGAACAGAAGGAGAAAACAACTCAACTCAGTCGATGACGTCACTTACATCGATGATTTAATTTTTAACGAGAAAACTTGATCTCATACGGTAAAAAACCGTTGTGACTACGGATTTACTTCGTAACTTTTACGGAAAAAACCTGTCCCTGTACGGTAAAAAACCGTTGTGCCTACGGATTTACTTCGTAACTTTTACGGTTTTGCACAACCAACCCAGGTGCCGGTTTAAAACCGTAAATTTTACGGGATTTTTTTTGCAGTGTAGTTTATCGGTAAAAGCGTATAGATGCTCATCAGGGGTAAATAAGTGAAATCTATACGAACCGCTAAAAAATTAGAGAAATCATGTTTTCTGTGAACAGTGCTAGCATAAAACTGAACATAAACTGTCCTTCACCCCGAATATTATGTTAGACCAAGAATTCGAATTAAATACCAAATATTAGAAATAATTTTACGAACCTAAGACGGAGGGATGCAGCCAACGGGAGACGTCACAAAGGAATGAACTGAACGCGTCATGTAGGGTCCGGATGTTTATGAAATATCAAGTTACTTTCTTTTGCGCCAAACTTCTAAGGTT
>BGPR01047106.1:0-11872 GCA_013235015.1 Araneus ventricosus
TTTTTTTTTTTTTGTCAACTTGTAAAAATATCTGAACTATAAATATTGTTTTTGCATTTTGATTCAAATATTCAGACACAAGTTGTCTCAAAATAATATAAAGTTTCATTGCTATTCTATGCAATAACACCATGACCATGATTTTTCAGGATGTAATATTTTAAAAACATATCCTGGTTAATAGTTATCAGAGTAGAGATGTGTTTCTGAGTTGTGTCAAAAAATATCAGAATAATAGCTGTCTTAGGTAGTACTTAATACTCTGTTCTGCATCCAGAAAACTGCCTTTGTGTTTACCAAAAGCTTTGTTTGGTGGTATGCAAGCTTATATAGTTATCTTTATTTATTAAATATACTGCAAAGTTATTCCTTTTGTTGTTTCCTTATAGAATTTATCGAGTATTTATTTCACTGGAAAATTTGCCTAACATTTGTGTTTATAATAAGTGAAGTTGGAAATTTTTATAAAGAAATTTGAATGCATAATAAAGAGTTTTATAAATTTATATATAACTCTGTATATAGTTGAATGATACAGAGAAATCAATTCATATTAATTTGCTATGACATTTATCTTTTACATCATTTAAAGATTTAAAATTTCTTTTGATCTATGCAGCTTATTTTATATATTTCATTCACCAGTGCTACATACATGTGAATCATCAATCAGTTATTGAAAATCCTTTTGATAGGCAATAGGACTCATAAATCTTATTCAGAATTATAAATTATTGTAAATTGTGCTAATGTACTTACTTGACTGGTAGAAGCTTTTTTTTTTTTTTTGCCAACTTGTTTTGGTAAATTTGTCAAAATAACTGAATTATAAACATTATTTTTTGCATTTTGAATAAAATATTCAGATGAAAGTGGGCCCATAATAATATAAAGTTTTATATAATTCTATGCAATAAGACCATAATAAACCATTGTCCCTTTCGATGTAACATTCTTATCTGTGATGTTAAGTAACCATGAACTTTAATTGAAAATCAGAAAATAAATTCACATATTTGTATGAAAAAATTTAAAAGATGACTTCTTTTTCTTTATTTATACAAATCTATATGAAATTAAATGTTTTTACTTGAACGAAAATAAAAAGACTGTTATTAGAAAACTGGCAGGAAAAGAATCCTTGAAATAGTTTTAAATTATTGATATAATTTTTTTGTTAAGTCAAAATAACTTATTAACATAAAAGTCATTTTATTTGTAGCAACATTTCATTCTGAGTTTCCTTCCCCTTATATTTTAAATGTAGGCCTCTAATGCTCCGCTTATTAAAGTACACAAAATAAAAAATATTCTAACAATTTGTTGGTAAAACCAAGAAAATTGCTATATTTTAACAATTGTTGTATGTTTGTTAATTTCTTTTTAAATTTTGTTTATTGAATTCATAAAGTAACGAGTTGTAATAATAAAATAAGTAGTAAAGAACATTAAATTACTCTTGTTAATGAATATAAACTTGAAGCATGCTGTGTTTCATAGCAATTTATTTGCTATGAAACACAGATATTATGCAGGTACTAATAGAATGTTAATACCAACTTATCAAAAAATGAATACCTCATTTTATTCTCAAATAATGAAGATATTGAGAAAAGCAAATCTGCATTTTAATTGTGATAGAAATGTTTAAAACAATTGCTATCTTCTGATTATTTGGACAGTTTAAAATATCTGAAATCCATCAATTAAGCATACATTTCATGTAAAGATAATATTAATTCTAAAATACTTACAAATAATATCAATAATTTATTTCATTACACTTATTTGGATTTGTCAAGACTATTATGTTTATGTTCTGAACAGTTACTAGTCAGTAATTCATTCAGTTGAAAATCAAAATTTGCTAAATTCAATGTTTACAATAAGTAACAAGTTTTAAATATGTAAATGTAATAAAATACTTGTGTTAATTTTTTTAAAATAAAGAGAGAAGGAAGTTTTTACAAAAAATATCTCTAGCGCAATAGCATTTTATTAATAATAAATGGATTGAATGATTATTTGTTTTATTAGGTATTGGTGTTCATAAAAATTCTTCCATTTTTCAGAAACGTTTAGTCTGATTTTTGTTTACACATGAGCAGTTTACAGGTTCTTCTTTCCAATATTTTCAATCTATATATTTTTTAATGAAATAGTTTTGCAATTTGTTTAAGGAATATTGTTACATAGGCTTTAGTAAAAGCTGGATTTATTTGGAAACTATTTACGATACAAATATTCACTAATGTACATCTAAATACCAATATTTTTTTTATTGCAGCATACTATGAAAATTTAAAACCTACTTGCTTAATAATGTATCAAGACACAGAAATATACAAGTATTTATATGGGATTGTCACTATAAATCTCCATTTCGATACAATTATACTAACATCTGAAAATCGAATCTTATCCATATGTGCTGAAAACATATGGAGATAAGAATAACAATTTTATAAAAATTTTATTTCGAGAATCCTAAATTCAGGCAACAAAAATATTCAAAAGTTGCATGACAGTCAAAACAAACATTAGAAGGCGCTAAAATCAGC
Source organism: Araneus ventricosus (assembly GCA_013235015.1). Lineage (NCBI taxonomy): Eukaryota > Metazoa > Arthropoda > Arachnida > Araneae > Araneidae > Araneus > Araneus ventricosus. Next base: position 2,562 of record BGPR01047106.1, read on the forward strand.
TGATAATCATGTGACATATTTGGACCAATGCAAATCTACTTTGAAAATGATGGGGGCAGGAATAACTGGTACCCTACGTCACAGAGTGGGGCGTGTCCTACGTAGGCTCCGATACCGAGAGATCGAGTAACTCTTGTTCGGGAATAAGAATTGACGAAATCCAGAATCAACGCTCGGTCACGGATTACTCGATTCCGATGCTAACACGCTGTTTGGTGAATAGCGCCGTTTAATTCAAATTCAAAGCACACGACCAGTGAGGGAGGGGGAGAATAAGCTCCTATTACAACTGTTGCAAACGTGTTTCCCTATCGCAAACCAAATAATAGCAGGATGCTTTACGGCAGGGATCGGCTACTTTTTTTCGTAAAAGGCCATTTTTAGAATTATATTTATCCAAATAATATTTTTTTAAACCGCAAATCAGCAACTCGAACTGTGAAATATACATTTTGAAAATTGAAGTCTATATATTTTTTTTGATAAAATTAATTTAATCTTCCTTCTTTTAAAGTTAACAAAATACAACAATATATACAAAATATAACAAATTATGTATTTTGACTGCTACAATAGCCGTAATTATAGTCATACGATATGATTATTAACATAAAAAATAAATGATTTAAAACAGTCTTACATATAAATTATCATTCTTCTTTCGTCTGGCAGTATGCTTGGACTTCAAATATTTTATATACTTTATTTCTATGAATAATAAAATTAAAATGTACACTTTACAAAAAAAAGAACAATGTCAAGTTTCTAATGAGATTTTGTTCCTGAATTTAAATTTTCATGATACCGTGTTAAGATTTTTTTTATCTTACTTTAATTCAATTTAATTTAATTTTTATACGTATAGAGTCATATACGTATAAAACACAAAAAGAGTCGCAATTATGCCTTGAAAGAACCATGCTTTACAGAAAATTGGGAGTCAAATCAATCCATGTGTTACCGGCAATGTATGAAAGCCGGCATTCTATAGCGGGGGTGGCGCCAGAGGGGCAACCGGGGGCCAGGACCCCCCTTCGGGGTTGCTGTGCCCCCTGTCGGGGAAAATTTTTGTTTCCCGTCGAGGAAAATTTTTTTAAGGGGTATTCAACCGTAGTTGATAAATAATAATCTGGCGAAAATTTGAGACCAATTTCATCACATTTGTCCCCCCCCCCCATACAGCAGGTCGTGCCCTCCTGTCGGGGAGACCGTGCTCCCTGTCGGGCAAATCGCTCCTCCCGTCTGGCAAATTCTAGCGCCATTCCTGTTCTATAGAATGCCTAGGTATTTTATAGAATGCCGAAAACTGGAAGGCATGAAACGATTAACGTTTCACACATTTCCTAGGCATTCTATAGAACCCCAAATGAAATTGCGGCAAAGTATGAAAGACACTGTCGATTGGATTTTATAGGAAATAAAATTAAGTGCAATTCAAAATAAAATCCAGGGGCGGCCCGAGGCCGGGAAAACGGGCAACTGCCCGTGGCGCCGGAATGACGCCAAAGCGGGAATGTGAAGAAAAAATGGTATAATAAACTTGAGAAATAAAATCATATATTTTTAAAATAAATTTATTGAATATTTGATTTTTGTTCTCTCTCTCTTCAATGCCTCTATATAATCTTAAATATATCTGAAGTTTAAATATTCACACCATAGTAGTATCTAGTCATATTTACAAGTAATATATGCATATATGCTTGCATATTTCTAAGTAAAATTTTGTTTGATATTTAGAATACGGGCATTGTAAAATTAAAAAAAAAATACTTTGGATATATGTGGGGGGCATATTGTTGCCTTGCCCGGTTGTTAAAGCTACCTCGGGCAGCTTCTGATAAAATTATTTCCTTCCTTGATATAACAAATAGGCTCACATTTTATTTTGTTTTCTTTAATAAGAAAGGGGAAAACTTCGATATGTATTACTTTCATTTTACTTTACTTATTTTTAATAAAAGATTTTTTAATGGCATTCTTTTATTTTTTCAAAATAAAATTTGTATTTTTGAGGAATGCACGTCTTTTAAATAATAGCATGATCTTTTTTCATACTTCGCCTAAATAGCATTTGTCATTCTATAGAATGCCTAGGTATTATATACAATGCCTAGGGAAAGTAAATAATAATTCTCATATTTCATTTTTTTCCTAAAAACACCCGGCATTCTATTAAATGTCTAGGTATTCTATAGAATGCCGGCGCTTCATACATTGTCAGTAACAACTATCTCCACTAATAATAAAGGAGAATGTGTGTGTGTGTGTGTTGGCGCTCTACTGGGCAGACCGCTGGACTTAGATCTACGAAATTTGGCACAAACATACTTTGGAGATGGGAATGTGCACCTCGAAGCCCTTTTTTGAAATTTTAATTAGAATTTTAACTAATTAAAAATTAAACGAAATTTTGGCGTTTTCCCTCAATAACTTCCAAAGAAATTACAGCACAAAATTCATTTTTTCGTCATCTAATAGTGCAAAAAATTACCTTTTTAATGATATCAATCAAGCTGCTGTGCAATTTTTCTCTAATTTTAATAGACTTTGAAAAATATATTTTGGCATAATTTATAACAGTACTTTTCATTGTTGCAACATAATTCAAACCGTTTTCAATGTTTAAACAAATATGTAATTGCGTGTTTCTCTTTCATTGTTGAAATTTGAAGTAATATCTGGGCTATTATATTAGTAATAATCGTGTGATGCGTTATGGAAGCAATTTTTTTCATGCTCTAATAAGTAATTAGGTTTAATATTAGAAATAATTATAATTTTGGGGAAATTAATAATGCAATATTGAAACTAGGTTGTACAATATTGCTCAATATCGTACAATATTGGAACCCAATATTGAGCAATATAGGAAAAGCTAAAAAAAAGTGTAGTAAAATATACAATATAGAAATAGAGTAAAATTACATTTTACACCGTTTCAATATTGTGACACAATATTATACAATATTGATTTTTCGAATTTTACAATATTGAACAATATATTGTTCTATTTGGGTATACTCAGCAGAAAAAGGTTTCACAACAAAATAAGAACAGAATTGCGCTAACACTCCACTTTTTTGAAAATTAAATGAAATCTATAGTTTGCGTCGCTGTTGGAGAATAAGCCACCGAGAATATTATACTTTCAAATAAACACACAGAAAACAGACAGGAAGTCAAACTCCTTCTCTGTGCAAATAAACGTATGATAAAACTAAAAGAATGATTACAATTATATTAAAATTATCAATTATATATCTATTTTTTAATTTTTCATATTTTTAAATACAGTAAACATTTCGAGAACCCCATTCTTTTGCTGGAAATTAAAAAATATCTATATTTTTTGTTTTTATCATGAGTCATTTCCTACTATCTTTAAAAATTAAATACACATCAATTATACGAATTCAATTTTTCCTTATTTGATCGAATGAATTGAAACTTTTTATTTTCCTATTTATTTCATATCCAGTCTTGGTGTTTCCGCTGTGTTTTTATATAGTGGTTTAAGCAGCAATTGAGACTGAGCAGAAGTGCCTAGCATTGACACTCATGCGCACGAACCAATCTTGATTATACAGGGTGTCAGAATCAAATGTCCTTAATTTGGAGAAGTTAAAATACATAAGAAAATTGTAAAATTAGAAAACAGTACTCACAAAGTTTTTGTTAAAAAATCAGTACACTTCCACGTGGGCTGCACTGAGGATATCCAGCAGCTAGTCCAGTTCCAACAAAATGCTCGAACATCCGATTTCCAGCATCTTGTTGGAAGATAACGGTGGGTTGTAAATGCTGCATTTGGGGGTATTGCGTAAATTTTCAAAATGTCCAGGTAAATGTTCGCCGTGACAGAAGTCTCAGCAAAGAAAAATGATCCTATGACTGTATAATGTAAAAGAGCACACCACGCATTGATTTTTGGACTGCTTCTTTCCACTTGGGGATTTTCTGAGCCCTGAATTCTGCAGTTGTGTTTATATTCACTTTGTTGCTCACATCAAATGATGCTTCATCTGAAAAAATGACGCGGTTTAGAAAATCGTGTTCATTTTAGATGCCAGATAACATCTCCACAGCAAATGCAACACGCTACGGCAGTTTCTGGACAATCTGCATTTTGTACGCATACAGCTTCAGTTTTCATATATACACGAAAAAAATCTAAGAATTCAACAGCCAATTTTGCCAAATATCGCCGACGTATCGCTAATAGATTTTTTTAATTGACTCATCAAATTAGGAACATCTGATTCGGACACCCTGTATGTTATAATAGTTTTCTATACTTATAAAAGGCAATGTTTGTGTGTGTGTGCGTGCGTGCCCGCGATGTCCGGACTAATCTATCGCACTCACAGCCATGAAACTTGGCACACAGGTTGTTGCAAAGGTGACTTAATGGACCTCGAAGCCCGGATTTTAAAATTTAATCTAGAAAATGTTTTATTTAATGTTTGTGTTTTTTGGGTGATTTTTGAAACACTTTTGTCCACAGTATCGCTTCTGATTTTAGTTCGAAAAAAAATTGACACACCATCGGACAGAACAAACAACTTTATATTTCTAATGAAACAAGTGCAGTGTTAAAGCAATTCTGTTATTATTTTGTTGTGAAACCCTTTTTATTTTGAGTATACCCAAGTAGCACGCTATATTGTTCAATATTGTAAAATTCGAAAAATCAATATTGTATAATATTGTGTTACAATATTGAAACGGTGTAAAAACATAGTGTCACACTGTTCCTATATTGTATATTCTACTACACTGTTTTTGAGTTTTTCCTATATTGCTCAATATTGGGTTTCTACTATTAATTTCCTCAAAATTATAAATATTTCTAATATTAAACCTAATTACTTGTTAGAGAAGGAAAAAAAATTGCTTCGATAACGCATTACACGATTATTTAACAATAGACATTTGTTTCTCGTACGAATCTTGGACAGCTAATGAGTCGCCTTATTCACTCAGCCAGCCAGACCTTGAACACTGAGGATAGATTATGGTAACAGAGCTTGGCTTGCGGAAATGCTCGATACAGAGTATCGAGCATCTCCACATTTTATTTTTAATTGTCTTCTTAATTTAATTAAGATTTAACAATTTCGAGTTGAGAATATTATTTGAAGTCAAAGAGGGTGTGATTTTTGCTCGTAACTAAGATTTGCTGTTGGAATAAATTATAGAATTAAGGTTCGAAAGTAATTACATTTAAAAATATGGGACATAATAAAAGCTATTATTTTTCAACAAACGTTGTGTTTTTTTAGGGTTTAAATTTGATTATTTTCTTGTTTATGAACGTTAAAATTTCAACACTAAGAAAAAAGGTGATATATACATAGTTCTCTGTGAAATGCGAGTTGCTCATCGTAACTGATAGTTTGCTTTAACAGAATAATTTTGGCATGTTCTATATATAATAAATATATATAGTAATGGTTCAGTTATTACTAGCCAGTTCATTTGTTTTCTAAAGAAAAACTTGTTCCAAAGTTAGCACACAGAGAGAAAATTTTCATTTATTTCAGGATGATATACTGAAGAAGATCATTTTCCCGGTGCAATAAAATAAAGTTGCTTAAAAATGCCTCAATAGAATTATTTTAAGTAAAGGACTATACTTCATAAATCAATAAAAAGCTAAGAAAAAGAAAAGGGAAATTGACTTTTGCATTGGTAAATGGTATAAATCGTCCCCAGGGTACAACATTGCTATACGACCGGTATTAGGCAGTAACTGTTAGCAACAGATAAATATTCCGAATTCCTACGTCAGTTAGTTATGGCGGTTTTGACGTCACAGCAAATGTATATCTGATAAACTAAAGTTTTGTAACTTTCTTTAATTATTTTTAATGATACTTCATTTTTATGTACTTCTACTTCCATCGTAAGAAGCGCACTTCTACTTTCACTTCGAGTCACGAGTCGTTTCTGGGAAATACCCTTTTACCCGGATATAACCTCTCTGCCCAGATTGCATGCACATTTGCGGCAAGTGTGATTTCTTCTGGATATTTTCTCGTCATGACAAACTTGACGCGAAAAATGTGCAGCGAAACTCCTGCAAAGTAACATAGTATAATCGACCACCTCACTTGCAAACCAAATTTGCCGTGAAAATGACATGGCACATTTACGACTCATGACACTATGACGAAGGGAAAACTCTTTTCTTCTTCTCTGCCTGTGGTCCGAGCTTGTATAATGGTCTGCATAAGCTCATAGGGATCTTATGATCTCGAAGTTCGAATCGCGCTCTCTTCTACATGTTCTTGGATCGTGAAAGTAAGTTCCGTTCAAAATAACTCATTACACTCCTCGTATGCGGCCAGAAACAGTGAGAGGAAAAAGGGGGTTCCCGCCCTACTCCGCGATAATAAAAGAGGGTAGAGAAAAGGGGGTTCCCTCTGTAGAAAGAGCTTTGAAAAAGGGGTAAATACCCCTGTTTACCCCTGAATATGCAGTAAACTTGACACTGAAGTCTGTAAAAATAGCCTGCCTCCGAAATACCTACTAGTTTGCAATGAACTTGACACGACAAGCTCACTGCAAGTTTATTGTATGGTGACTTCAAAGTTTGCGTGAACTTGCTGCAAGTTTGCAGAGCAAGACTGCTGCGACTTTGTTGCAAACTAAAATTGCTATATTGGTGCGTAGTGTTAACTGCCCTTTTTTGCAGTTAGCCAGTAGAATGTATGGCAAAATATTATTTCTTGGTGGACAAGCCGTTCTACTTACCTTCTTTATTTCTTTAGTTAATGACTTACAATAAAACAAGATATAAAAGCTAGTACGTCTGATCCTTCATTATTTATATGGTACCCAGCAGTAATTGCCGAAAAAAGCAAGGAAAGTACAGTGGCGCAGGGACCGGGGCGGAGCAATAGGCATCTAGATGACTTGAACGCCAGTTTTAGGCGCACCATGGACAAAACACGTTAAAGCGTTTATATCACTTTTTAAAGTCAAATATGCAGGGGCATCTTAATAAATTTCAGAATAATTTGGCGCCCCATCAGAACTGTAACTAGGAATATGAGAGTCTATGGCCCTACGAAAATAGATACATAATATATTAATTGAGGAGCCAAAAAAAGTCGTCTGTTCTGTGATTAACGTCTTAGAATTTCAAATTGGCGCCTTATAAAAATAGGATTTTGCAAGCCAGCTTCCGTATTGTATGTAACTTCTATTACACGCATGATTGAGGATTTTCTCCCTGATTGTATCCTTATGAATATTTTGACGTAGACTTACGTCTCTCCATAGTGGTCTAATGGTGTGTCGGGAAAAGAAAACATTTTGACACTTTTCGCGCTAAACGCTTATAGCTTTGCAACCAAATAACATAGAGAGTTGGTTTTAGTTTCATTCAACAGAGAAAGGTGGACATTGAAGATTGCAAAAATAATTTTAGAATTTGGAATTACGGTTTAGTCACAGTCGAACTGCAAAGTTGGTGAAAAGCACGAAAAATTTTGATGACGTCACAGAGACCGATGCACGCGCACTCAGACTACGCCAATTCATTCATCGATCGCGCGAAATATTACTCAAGAATTGTTGCATTACGTTGAATTTAGTGCTAAAGTTAAGCGTTTAGCCGCCATTATCCGGCTAGCTCACAGGAAGTGAAAATGACGGTTAAAATAAGTTGGCCCATAGTTGAATTAAAGTAAATTTATTGTTCACAATCTTTCACATAGAATTATTTTAGATTAACTAAGTTTACATTACATTTATGTTACATTAATCAACTCTCTACGCATGTCGAGTTTTATCCGTCCCTGTTTAGCGGGATAAAAAGGCACCTTCTCGCACGAAGTCTCAAGTCCCACTCCGTCTCGTTCTTCTCCGGAAAGTCAAAGGTCTTTAAAGCGCCATCCACCGGCAGGAGGGCGACACAAAATGTCATTGTCACAAGCGCTTGTAGCTCCACATCCAAATAACATAGAGACTTGGTTTTAGTTTCATTTAACAGCGAAAGGTAGACATTGAAGATTGCAAAAATAATTTTAGAATTTGCAATTACGGTTTAGTCGTCACAGTCGAATTCCAAAGTTGGTGAAAGTCACGAAGAATTTTACATAGATAGAGTCACATAGTCACACTAGACTAATAGTCACTATAGACTATAGAGTCAATAGTCACATACAGCTACCTTAGTCACAGAAAGTCACAGTTGAGTAAGGTAAGTTAAGGTAAGTAAGTCTACGCCCCCAATCCCAGCGGCCGTTTCGCAGAGACAGCCTCCCGTCGATTTTTTTAAATGTTTACGCAACATTACAAAAATCGAGGGCTGTAGTTATTAGTGAGATATTATTATTACACGCACTAATAATATCTTTATTTTAAACATATTTAAAAGTATAATTAAATAAATTTTTTGGCTCAAAATTAAAATAAAATCATTATAGCAAATTTTTAGGTGACTTTGAAACAATAGTGCCCTTGGGCCCAATGGATAAGACGGCCCTGCAAATATGACGATGCGGTGAAAAAATGATACCAATCCCTGGGTGCCATTTATACTTCCTAAGCTACTGATGACGACTGGGGTTTAAAAAATCATATATATAAATCATAAATATCATCCGAGGTCACGGATGATTACGGGGGAGGGGGGCGAATAGATTATATTAAGCCCGGGCGCCACTTCCCCTCGTTACGTCACTGGCACAGTGATACTGAAGAACTGTCCCGACTCTAGACTCATCGAAGTGCTCCTTTTCTTAAATAAAATATCAAAAATTACATTAGTTTATCTTTAATAAAGAATGATATGAAATTAGCTCTTTCAGACTAAATGCAAGTTTTCAAGCAAAATAAAACAAACAAACAAAAAGAATTTTAATTTGAACGCAGGTATGCTATTCCAAATCAACTCCAAAATGCACAGTTTAAAGTGCTACTGATGTCGCAAATCGTAAAAAAAGTTTAATGCTTAGTGAAGTGCTTCAAATCCCCCGTGACTTTAACGTCTCCAAAGTGATGTGTGTATTGAAGTTTAGCACTTTTAGAAAGTATCACAGAAATCCACAGTGCAATAAGTTTCGCAGTGTTGTATATACTTCTAAATATTTGTTCCTGTTTTCCAGTATTTAGAATGTTTTTTTCCCTTCTTGTATAACAGTTTCATATGTTTTATCACTTTCCATGCTCATTTTCATACTTCAGCTATTTTACCGAGTTCTTGTTCTGCAACAGTTTTCCCAATTGTGTTTGTCATCCTTCTCATGCAGGATATGCCTCAAACATTGTATCCCTCATACAGTATCCTTCTCAGTCAT
>BGPR01047107.1:0-11872 GCA_013235015.1 Araneus ventricosus
GGGGTGCTTCGATGATCCCATGGGTCATCCATATACCCAAGAACCAAGTCTGTAATGTTAATAGTTTTCGAGATATAATGAAATACGTACTGCGCATGCGCAAAGGTATGTCTAAAATATGGGGGTGCTTCGATGATCCCATGGGTCATCCATATACCCAAGAACCAAGTCTGTAATGTTAATAGTTTTCGAGATATAATGAAAAACGTACTGCGGATGCGTCATGCAAAACATGAAATGACAGACAAACGGACAGACAGACAGACAAGAAAGCGAATTAATAATGCATTGTCATCTAGTTCTGAACTATGTTTAAAGTTTCAAGTCTCCAGCTCATCGGGAAGTTAGTTTAAAATCGATCGCAAGATTTGTACCGAACAGACAGACAGACAGACAGACAGACAAGAAAGCGAGTTAATAAAAACGTTGTAAAAACAACTCTGCTGTAGATTCGTCTTCAGATATGGAAGAATAAGACGAACCATGGCCTTCAAATGCAGATGCAAAAACGTTTTGAACAATTTTTGCCACAGAAAACATCGACGAACTTGTTGTGGACCTATTTAAAATAGTGGATAAAAAAATTGACGATTTGTATATAAAATCGAAAACTTTTCAACCAAAAATAACATCTTTTTTCTTCAGTGTAGCAAATAAGATGATGATTATCAAATAAGTAAAAAAAGTAAATGTTTAGTTTGTTTATTATTGAGTATATTATTTAATACTTGGTTTATACCTAATTACTAATGAAAATATTATGTTATTAAAAAGTTTATTATAGAAGTAGTATCTTATCATATTATGGCATTTTTTTTTGCAAAAACGGATACAGCGAACCTCGGTTAAAACGAACTTCTGAGTCGGTCCGTGGAGGGTTCGTTATAACGGGGTTTGACATTATTTTATCCCAACATCCTACCTGCCAAACTGCCTATCCTTCATGGCATTGGTATACAGGTTCAGGCCCTTCCAGATATATCGGAAAATACCGCTTTATATAAAACTGGAATTTATAAAACAATTTGTTCACGTATAATCAAAAGAAGCAAAATGTTTCAAATATCTTTCTGAGCAGTTCCCAGGTTTCTCGGTTTCAAAGTTGAAGGAGGAACTGTCTGTAAAATCTAATATAAGAAAACGGATGAAGAAGAAAAATTTTGATCTCGAAATGGAAACAAATGAGAGAATGAGAAAAAATCTTAAAAGTTCTTGAAATTATTAGTAACTAGCATTCTTGGAAATCAAAGAGATGAAAAACTTCAAATCTGTTGTAGAAGAAATGTCTGAAAATTTTAAGAAATTAGGGTGTAAGATGAGCTTATAATTACATTTTCTCTCAATTCGCATTCAGATTGTTTCCGTGGAAATTTAGATGCAGTAAGCGATGAGCAAGGTGAAAAATTTCACCAAGATATAAACCTGGGCCTGGACATAAAGGGATTATATAATCGTCAATTAGTCAGACCAGAATATAATACAATCTTCAATTTGTCAGATCAGAATATAATACGATCTTCAATTTGTCAGACCAGAATATAATAAAATCTTCAATTTGTTAGACCAGAATATAATACAATCTTCAATTCGTCAGACCAGAATATAATACAATTTTCTATTTGTCAGACCAGAATATAATACAATCTTCAATTTGTCAGACCAGAATATAATACAATCTTCAATTTGTCAGATTCAAGCTAATTAAATTTTTAGACCAGTGTTTCCAATGTGGGGCTCATGCCCCACAGAGGGGCAATTTGATTCTCAAGAAGGGCAATTCGAAAATGGACTCGTCTAGAGTTTAAAAGCAACAATCTACTGTGATTTGACTAGTATATATAAATTATTAGATCGAAATAGCACATTTCTCTTTAAGATCTACTCGCTGAATGATTTTCAAAAATATATAAAAAAAGTTTTTAATCCCGCAAACTGTTTTAAAAAATGGTGAAATTACCAAAAATTATTGCGTACCTGAATTTCAGTTATCCGTTATATATTTTAAATATTAACTTACTGTGATTCTCAACAATATCCCTCTGATTTTTTCCCAAAACCTATCATTTAAGTTCCTTCAGAGAACAATTCAAATTTTGAATATTAAAAATTATATGTATATTACACAGGGAGCATAAGAATTTTAGAAAGGCTTTTCTGGTTTTTAGTTCATACACATGGATAAACACACAGTTTACCTTTCGTCGGTTTGGTCTGTAATTTGAGATATATCTACTGCTTTGGCGATCATGTACCAAATTGCATTCAGATAGCTTGTTTAGCTTATGATATGTAATGTTTCCATGAAAGCGGATAAAAAAGACATACACACTTCCTCTAGGCGAGACGAACGATGCATTTATAATTTTTAATGAATTATTTTCATTATTTTTTTCCATAAGTTATTTCAGATGCATACTAATATTATTCTTACATATATACATAATATCGGAAAAGTATCTAATATGAAATCATTTGGCAACTACTTCGCATAAGTTCGAGACTGGGAAAATAATTATTCATAAACTAGAATGAACGTGTATCGTTGATTCTTGGAAATTTAAAATTACAATTAGAAATCTAATCGACGAAGCACGAAATTAACTACACTGGAACCTCAGGAATCCGAACTAATTGGTGCTAACTTCTCTTTGGATTCCGAAAAATTCGGATTTTGAGGTAAATTCGGTAAATTTCTCTTGATATACCAAATGAAGTTTTGAAGAAGAGACTTTGGGTACTCTTCTAAAATGTACGGAAGAGCTAGTAGTGATTCGCACGGTACATTGGAGCGGTAGGAAAAAAAAGTTGAGTGTAGTGATCTTGAGCTGGAGTGATTCACTTTTACGATTACGATGCATGCTAAATATAGCTTACTGGGTTAAAAGTGGCGGGGTTGATTTTACATGTTCTCTAGTACGCCCAAGTGGAGTCAGTGTTCACTTCACTGCCATTTTATACGTTGCCCTGTCAATGTTACGTAGTGACGAAGTGTTGATCGTGTTGAAGTGTGTGAATGAATTAATTCTTGTTAAAGTACAGGATCACTGCTTCCTTCCGACATTATTTGCATGGTAAAGAATGAAGATAAAGATAATCCCGAAGAAAGTGAAGAAGAAAACGTCTCGACAGATTTTGTATCATACGCAGATACTGCTAGTGCTCTTGAACTGGTGCGGCGGTACGATATGCAGAACAGCACAAATGCCACTACGCCGAACGACGGCGACATGATATTTATGCGGCGTTGGAGCTACATCACGTTGTCAGGAAGGTTTATTTCTTACGTCGAAAGAAAGTAACCGACTTTGTTTCTACTAATTAAAGTTCTGTAGTCATTCTTAAATACAAATTTCAATGTTTCTTTTAGGTTAGAAATAAACCTTATCTTTGTTTCTGATTCGTAACTGTTATCTTTCTTTATTTTTCAATAAATTATTTTTAAAAAATTAAAAATAAGATTTTACAATTATGCAAAATTTTGAATTCCTGTTGTTTAGATTGCTGAGGTTTCAGTGCTAATGCAATAATGCAACAATTTTAAATGCAATTATTAGAAATTTCTATTTTTCACTTAACTCAAATTGCCACCGTGGATATAAAAATATTGCTCATTGTGTAACTGCCTGTTGATTTACTATTATTTTAGTTGATATGCAGGACGAGCAATAAACGTAACAAAGTTTTTTTTCGCTGTGAAGATGGTGACAATTGGTCCGCCACGCTACAAATTATTCTAGGGCAATTGTGGCCTCATGGTATGGTTTCGACTTTGGGGCTAAAGTTTCGATATCTGGTTCCACCAAAGAACCGCTGAGAAGCGGGCTTATAACACGTTAGATCTTTGAGGGTCAAATTCCTGACCCTAGTGTAGCGTAGAAGTGAGCAGAGGGTGTTGCCGACTTAGATGTCGCCGTCCTCATCTTCTCACCTCAATTCAAAATTAGAGTGTCTTAACTGAATTAGGCCTGGTGTTACTTCAAAACAGGCCTTAAATATTACTAAACTAAACAAGATGCTATGCTATAGAAAAAAGAAATGATCTTTCGAAGAAACTACATCTGCCGTACCGGCGCACGTGCGAAAAAACTGGCCAAAAAGGGTCTTTAATAACTTACTGGTAAAGCCGTAAATCTTAATTATATTGATAGCCTAAAGTATTGCGCTAGTTTTTGTGTACTTTTCGACATATTAAAGACATGCAAACTGCCATGGCACTTCGGGAAATTTCTGAATTCTTTTCAAAGCTGCAAATGCTTCCACACTTTTATCAAAGTTTTCTGTTTTTGTTCGATTTCTTCTAGTGGCTTGTTTTCGATATGGAACTAAGTCAATAAGGTACGAGCGAACTTTTTAACCCCTATTAATAGGAAACAAACAATTTTTTAAAAAATAAAAACTCGTTTTTTAAATGCAAAATAAATGTTTATGTGTTTTAATAGAATCATACGAGGAAAAAGTGTAGATTCCGAGGAATTCTTGCATTATAAATAATTTTAAATAAAGCTTATATTTGTAGCTCTCTATTTAAAACAAATTTTCGTGTCACTTTTTGCTACTTTTAATTTTTTTGCTGTTTTATTGCATTAATAATTATACAAATTCTTCTGTATATATTCTTTTAAGGATAACTTCTGTTGCATCACGACCAATTTTTCGACGAGAATTGATACATTTTATAAAAATAATTCTTCTAAGAACAAACATTTTCTTTCTAAATTTTGCGTGGGTTTATATGCTTATAGCGAACTACTAGACTCCGAAAAAAGAAAATTATCGAAGCTAATTTCTGATTAACAATAAAGTTGAAAAAACTGCTTTTATAAAAAAGGCTTCATTAAAATGTGGCGTTAAAAGCTTTTGAAGACAGCAATGAACGAATTATAGGAAGGGAAGCTGTAGAATAGAGAGCGAAAGCAAGCAAGAGAAAACAGATATAGAAAAGTCTAATGTATGCCTCTTAAATGAAATGGAGAATAAAGGAACGCACTGAAATGTTAAAAATCTTGCCATTTGAGAGTTAAAAATAGATACAATATCGGAAGACAAGATCTTACCACTACTGATTCATTGCGAATTTTTAAAAAAATCTATACAATATATGAAATAGTGCTCTTGAAGAAAGTTCCACTTGGTGCTCTAATATTGAAGTTATAATAAAAGCTAAAAAGATGAGTTGTGCGGAAATTATTTCTGTAACGGAAGCTTCAGAACAAGTGGCTTTACAAGACTTGCTTAATCAAATTGTAAATCATCTGATTAAATATTTTTAAGATAATTTTTTTATCCTTCAAGGACAATATTAATAATAATACTTTTTAATTAGGAAATGAGAATTAACAGTTCCTCGAAGCAATTTGAATAACTCTTGTTCCAGTAAATTAACCCTTTGAGTACTGAATTATTTGAAGATTTTTATGCCCATGGGTCGAATTTAATTTATCACTATATGGATTAATATGTAAAAGTAATACATTTTATTTGGAATATACTTATATTGGTGATATAAATATATTTTTGAAACAGCATTTTAGTTACAAAACATAAATAAATATATAAATGAAACAAAGTATAAATATTTATATAGAACAAGAACCAACTTAAAGTCTAATAATTTTGTCCTGTGTAGTATATTTCGAAACATGTCGGTAAATGCAAAGGTACCTGGCATTGTTTGCATTGCCAAGTGGTTTCTTTTCTTATTTTATGTTTGTAACATACGCGACACCGTTCTGTAGGGTGTTTCTTTAATTCTGTTGCCGGAATATTCTCTGGAAAATGTGCCCAATTTTTCGCTTGCAAACGATGCGGCGCATCGCTACTTGTAGGACGCCCACGGATATTATAATTTGGCAGGACCACTTGCGCCAATAATTCTTAAATTCAGATGACGAGTCAGATTCGTCCACCGTAACTTCACCCAAGTAAGCAGATGACGAGTCTTACTCGTCTTACCCAAAGGGCTAATTGCTTGCGGAATCTAGTTGAACAACAGCATACTGTATTGTGGATTATCCACGGCTGTCTTCTGGATATTGTAGGCCAGTACGTCTTCAGTTCGTTCAGGAATTGACATAAATTCAAAAATAAGAAGCTGTATATGTCACAAAATAGAAAACCGATTTGAATCGAGCATGGAAACTTGTGACAAAATTTTTAATTAGTCATAACGGCGAAAAATATTATGAATACTCAACGAACCAAAGATGTAATTTGTGTTCAATAACAAGCAAACAGTTTAAACATAGCTTAAAGTTTTGTCTAAAGCAGTAATTGAAAATAATCTACAGTTTGGATCGTCCACTCTAGATGTTGGATTAGATTCTTCTAGCGCTTATTATACATTCCATATAGACTTACGTTATGCAAATAGCAAACGCGGGGGGGGGGGGGATTAAAAACAATGTTGTTGAAATATTAAAAAATTCCAAGATGAATTTAAATAGAAAATAGGTCTCGTTATTGATAAGCTGAACTATGAATGAATGCATTACTGCATGAACGCGGGAGGTAGTCAGCTGATGCTATTTTATTCATTTTTTCTACCGATTATCGTGTAATAACTGTTTAATTGTACATGTATCTCTTCATTAATTGAGAATTTCTTAATATTTACGACTACCCAACATATCCTAAAGTTCTTATCACAAATAATTATATAATTTTAGTTTTGATAATTTTAGCCAGTTTTTTCGTATATTTCACCACTGTGAGGCGCCAATTCGTGTTAAGATTAAAAAAGATATAATTATGTTTCATCTCATGTAGTGCAGAAAATTCTTTGAAAGCATGTTATTTATCTAATCTTGACAGTTGGCATTTCTGGTTTACATAATGAGCTAGCTTCTGAAAAAAAGTAAATATTTGTCATAAAACAATGAATGACAATTCTGCGATCCAGTTAATATAACGTATCATCCCCGGATTTTTGAGGGAGTCCGTGATGTGATGAAGGGTGCACGGGATTCCAGTTGATTTAAAATTTTTAAAACCCTCTGAGAAGATCACAGAAACACGTTCATAGGAACCAAATAGTACAAAATTTCAAGTCCCCAAATCACACAGAAGAATGAGAAAATCTTTACTTTAATGCTAGATTTTCTTTACTTAAGGAAAGTTCAGAAAATAGTTTCATTCATGATGAATACATCAAAATTCTGTCTAAAAATACTCATATTTAAAAAAGTTATAGAAACATTTCCTTAAAAGAAATTTCATTCTTTCATAATGTGAAAGGCTTCAGTGTGGCCTGATGCGATAAAGTAGAGATTGCAATCAAATTTATTAATAAAAGCTGCTTACGTGACGGTGAAAATTATTAGCAAATGCCGTTTCTTTATTTGATTGCTTCAATCCTCAGTAATTCGCTACAAACAAGATATTAATGATTTAAATATTATCACCAACAAAAGAAAGCGTTTTCAACCACTTGTGGAGTGAATTATAGAATATTTCTAAATTAAAAGGATAAAAATTTCTAATTAAGATCAATTTCTTTAATGTAATCATTATTACATTTTTTTTTCAGTAAACTTCGTTACCGACAGAAAAACTTGGATAATTGTGTCACTATTATCTCCATTTCAGAAATAAACAACCTAGAAGTGCGAAATCATGTAAGCATCTCAATTAAATTTAATGACGAACGTTTTGTTTGGAAAGTGTTTTTAAAATGGATAATGAAAAAATCGAATATTTAAGTTCTAAAACTAGCAGTTGTATGGAAATTTCGATTTTAATAATCTTCACGATATTCTTCTTCTCTATAACATTTGGGAGAAAAATATTTTAAAGATTAATTTCTGCAATTGTTAGTATTCCAAAGAATGTGAATCAAAATATTATGTACATTATTTATTGATTTCGTTAAACATCGAATTTTGTAATTGATTTTTCACTCATTTCCTAGTGTTCTAAAAATTTGAAATTTTGTACACTTCTGCGCTTCGTTGAAAATACTCTACTTTTATATTTTCAGAACTTGATTATGAGAATAGTTTAACGATTGATTGATTGATTAAAGTCGTTTATGGGATTCTTAGCTACAAAGGCTATCATCCCCTGTTTATTCTAAAGTTCTTTTCAATCTGCTTAAAAAAACAAAAGAATATTGCAAACAGAAGATGGATTAAACTATTGCCGAGCTGATTCAGTCAAGACAAAAAGAAAAAAAAATAGCGCCTTACAATAGGAAACCTTCCATCTTTCTTCCAGTTAATCGATCAATTTGATTAATTTTTTTATGCCGTACGAATAATGCCACTTGTCAATGAATCTTTAAACAATTAATCTAAGAATTATTATATTTATAACAATTAATTATGAGTTAAAGTTACTATAAAATAATTAAAGTAAAAAGTCTGCTTTTTAATGAATATTAAAAGCATGTTTTTAAAATTCGTTAGCTCTTTAATATAAGAATGTCGGAATTACTATGCATATAATATATAGTCTGAAATTCTGTTACATATAGTAAGAATCGGACACTTTCGAATTTACACATTTTTTTACGAGTTTTTCTAGAAAGGTTGGACTCACTTCCTTTGAACTTCTATCATATAAAGAATATGCTTGAGCTCACAATTTACAGTGAAAATCCGGTCAATATGGCATTTAGGGGACCGACCAGAATTTGATATAAAAGGCAATGAGTTGGGCTCACCCCGTTCCACAGAATGCTGATAATTATTTGTAACGGTGAAGGACAAGTATACATTTTCACTGCTTTGACGCCATTTTTTTATTTTTTTTATTTATTTCTGCCATTTTAGCTTTACAGAAACTAGCTTCCAAATCTAGGGATTGCATTATAATTGGTAATAAATTTTAATTTTAAGAAGTTAATATTTATACACTGGGTCTGTAAATTGTAACATGCGATATGTATGATGTAAAAATTGTTCATAACAATGTACAAGGAGAACGTTGAATCTAGAACTACGAAATTTGGCAGGTACTTTTCAAAAATCAATCGAAATTTCAAAGTTTGTCCGACTTAACTTCTTACCATTTTACCGCACCAAAATAATTCTGACAATACTTATAAATTTTTAAAAAATAGTTTTTCAATTATATCAGTTTTTTACCGAGCATTTTTTTCCCTAATTTTAATAAATATTTAATTATATCTTTCAGCATATTTTACAATACTCTAATTACATTGTTTTAGTTACTGTATTTATATACACCCTCTTTTGCAAATCTAGGGATTGCAAAAGACGACATTAAATACAATTTTTGGTGTCTTTGTTATATAATTGACCCTTTAAAGACCGAATTCAGATCCAGGTTAATTTTGAACTTTAGAATTTTGGGGAAAGTGGGGTTTTTTATAGTTCAACAAATAACTTAATTATTGTATTTTAAATTATAAAATGCAATCTTTCTATGTTTAGGACCGTATTTGATGGACGGATATATTTTAATGGCAAAACAGACAGAAGCATATGTCTTCATAATGTAGATAACTAGCATTTTGCGTTCTCTTTTAGGGCTTGTTTGGGAAATGAACAAGCGTAAAACATGGTTTACACATGTCAGCCATCGGGAATGACTGAGATGTCCAGGATCTCTTACATCCAGATCTGGAGCGCATTGTCCTCTCTGGATTGCTCTGACAATATTCAGAATGTGCTGTTGATCTTTACCAAAATTAGTTCTATTTAAATTGTGCTTTCGTCTAACTCAATTGCTTCGAAATTTATTTTTTTCAATTTCTCACAATTAGTCAGTTGTGTGCCTATTTTCCCAGAAATTGATTCAAACATTTATTTGGGTGTTAATTATATTATAGTATAATTTCAAACATTTTATTGAATGAGAGTGTCATTTTCTGGAAAAAAAGAAAACAACCAACTAATTTGAGAAATTGCACATTACAAATTTCGAAGCAATTGAGTTAGATGAAATCAACATAAATAAAACTGATCTTAGTAAAGATCAACTGTACCTTCTGGATACTGTCAGAGCAATCCAGACAGGACAATGTGCTCCATATCTGGCCGTAGAAGATCCTCGATCTCTCAGTCACTCCCGATGGCTGATATGTGTAAACCGGGTCATACGCTTGTTCATTTTCCAAACAAACCCTACAAGCGAAGAATGCTTGTTATCAACATTATGAAGACATATGCTTCTGTTTGTTTTGCCATTAAAATATATCCGTCCGTCAAATACGGTCCGAAATATAGAAACATTGCATTTTAAAATTAAAAATACCATAACGAGCTTATTTGTTAAAATGAAAAAACCTTCATTTTTCACCTAAAATCTAAAGCTTTGGGCCGTTTGCGAGAAATGAAAATGTAGTGCATGGTTTTTAAACGTACTTTTTTAGTCATCAAGCAACTATATAAAATAAAGTACTTAGAAGCTATAAGAAATAAAAAAATCTGCAGCCTGTATAATTTTAGCGTAGAGTTAAATATTGTTGCTTTTGTCATTCTTTCCAAACTTCAGGCTCTTTTCGCCAACTGAAGATTAAAAGTATAATTTTTTTCCATATTTTTCCCATTGCAACATTTGCGTCCTCTTAGAATTTGGTGCTCGAAAAATCGACTTTTTTGAAGAATTTTTAAATATAGTTGTTAATTGTCATTTTTTTCAAATTTTAGGCTCTTTGCGCGATTTTCAGATTAAAAATAGAATTTTTTAAATATTTTTCTGTTGATTAGCATGGTAATACACAACTTTTGCTCCCGATTTGAATTCCATACTCAAAAAAATCGATTTTTTTTTTTTATCGACCCACCCAAATATTCACCCGAGTTTCTTGCAATAAGGCACTGATAATCACTCTTCCGTTGTAATACACCAACTTATAACTTTTGATTGTGTTTGAGGTCCATCTTTTTTTGCCCCCTGTAATTAAAAGGCTTATTGTAACTTGTTGATGAAACTCCACACGAGAGAGTTGGGTTTTTTACCTGTGAATTGCTGTACATTGTTGCCCAAAACTAATGCACAGTTTTAGGAAGCTATGAAATTGGAGTTAATATGGATACTATGGCTCGCAATCTGTCGCTGAGAATCGAGGGACATACTATCATCGGAACTCACAGTTTACATTAAAGATTCTTTCACTTTCTTCTTAAAGATTAAAGGAGCAGGCAGAAAATATTGCAGACGAAAAGAGATTTCGACTCATCCCATTTCACAGAAAGCTGATAACGATCAAACTTTCATCAATTGTTATGTTTGATGTGCACAACATTAATCTGCATGTTCATAAACACAGCACAACTATTCGGGAAGATATAAACGCTTCTTCAAAAAATTTCTGCCTGCAAAGATTGTCCTCATCATTAGAGGAAAGAAAAAAATTGCACTATTTATTTTACACTCCTGTATTGTTCATACAAGGAAAGGTGACAAAATTAGTATGGATCCTCTACGGAAAATGAAGGTTATTCAAACAATTCTTTTATTGGAAGAAACTGGAGATTATTCAATACTCAGTGTAAAGAGAAATTTAATTAATTTACTTTTCTTGATTTTCTCCATTTAGAATGTTCTACAGTTCATCTAAAGATTGTTTACGGAAATACGTCTTCTGTCCGTTGCCTTATTATTACGAACAAACAGGGAAATTTTTTTGCAATGGATTATTACTGCCTCAAACGATGAAATAAAATATTTGCATTTCATGGTGATCGTCACCATTCCGTACACAACGCTTCCTATAAATTTGGATGCCATCTCCCGTTCAAAGTATAAAATCTAAAAGCTTCAGAGAAGAGTCTAACATCATGAAGAACATGAAGTTTTTGGTAAGAAAATATTTCGATAATTCTTTTGTCTATTGATATTTCAGAAACAGGAAACATAAATTTTACCATAAACAAAATTGTCCCCTCAACTTTCCTAAGTTCTTTGC
>BGPR01047108.1:0-11872 GCA_013235015.1 Araneus ventricosus
AAAGTACTAATGTCCTTATGAAGTAAGCGCAGCATATATCAGATCGCCGACTGATTCTTAATTTGTTTTTATTTACTCAGTAGTAGTGGCAAATCTAATAATTTCTGAAATTAACAGCATTTTATTTGATACTCATATATTTATTCTTTAATTATATTATTTATAACTTCATTTTTAATTTTACCTTTAGAAAACACGCGATACGCAATCAGGTCACTCTGGTTCGGGTTGAGAAATAAATTTTCATTTTCCTTGCGTCTCTCACAAAACTACTAGATTGGTCATAATAATTAAGTCAACTGGTATTTCATCTTTTGCATAGCGGAAAAGATGAAATATTTAATACAGAAAAAAATCATTTATTCTTTCTGATTTGTTAGATCAATGCCTTCATTTTGAAGCTATTCTTTGAACTAATTGAAATGTCCTGGTAATTTTGAGCTGCTATCAATCGATATCTGAACCGACAATCTACTAGAAACTACTAAATTAGTCATAATAACTAGAAGTTCTGTAAACAGTATACCTCGCGTATCCCCTCCCACCAAAAAAATCTAAGTTTTTCATCGCAGTCTTTAAAAGTTTATCCAATGTTGCCATTAATTTTGAAGACAAATTCCACCAGTGTCCAAGGAATACAGACGTCATAATTTGACTCTTGAGGAGGAATCTTCTTTGTCCCCATATATACGCTATCTTATAAAGCTATATTCACAATCTTAAACCATCACCGTACAATACTGCACGCTTACATTATGCATAAATTTTCCTCCATGTATTTACAAAACAAATAGAGTAACCTATTAATAAAGTTACATCAAAAATGTACTGGAACAAAGTGTTGGTAAATTTTACGCTCGAGGAAGTAGTCTTCAAATTTTTTTAGCACGAACCGTTTGGCTGGAATTCGTTGAAAAAACATACTTTCAAGAAAAGAGAAAAACAAGATTTAGATGTAACTAAATAGGAAATAGCAACTTAACAAGTAATTATTATCCTAACTCTCTTTTTTTTATGCGAATTATTAACACCAATCTTTCCTTTCATGAATATTAAAAATATTAAATTAAATGTCGGTTTTTATCAATATTAATAAAATCACAATTAAATATCTAAGCATTACCAAAATGATTCAAATGTTTTAATGGTGCCAAACTCACCATTGACTCGCCAAAACATTGAAACAATTAAAACGGTCACCTTCTTGAAACGGAATAAAAAATAAAAATGCTTAAATGTACGTCGTTTTTTATGATCTCAAGGGACGTTAAAGCCAAATTTGAAGAAAATGGAACAACGCGTTTGGTCGTGACTGCGTAGCAAACAAATTTACAGACAGACGAAATGATGAACGGTCGAGTAGAAACAGAGACCTCGTCTCACTCGGTCAATTCAGTCAGCCGAATTTAATTTTTTGCAAAGTGGAAAAGAAGAAATATTTAATATAGAAAAAAAAATCATTTCTTCATTCTGATTTGCTAAATCAACATCTCGTTTTTAAGCTTCTCTTTGAACTAATTGAAATGTCCTGGTAGTTTTGAACTGCTGTCAGCTGATATCCGAACTGACAGTCAGGTGACACCTCCAAAATTTCTATGCTATAATGGCCTGAAGATTTTTATTGTGTGACAAAATCAGGTGAAATAGGTGATGGCTTTTTGCTGAAATCTAGACTGGAATTCGGGATCTGCTGCCAATTCTCAGCGATCCTAAAAGAGAATATAGAACACTAAAAAATTCCGTTTGGTCAAAGATGTGTGACTTGCTTTCTAGAAATTTACCCAATATTTTAAGCTTTTAAAAATATCTTACAAAGTATTTCTTAATCTAAAAAAGAAACAATACTCCAAGGTTTTAAATCTATAAACTCACATCTTTTATTCTTTTAGACATACTCAAATACAAAAAACAGTTGCCAAACTCTAAAAAGATACGATCACTGAAAGTTATTCTTACATTAGTTTTCGTGTGTTTGCTTATCCGTGCGTCTGCTTACTTTATTCACAGTTTTAGACGATGGTATTTATCGCACAAGATGAATAATTCTGTTATGATTTTCAATAATAGATTTAACACATTTTCTGTAGAATCTTTGGATTCAAAATATATTATGTTTTTTTATGATAAAAAATTATTTTAGTTAGTTATGTTAACGTCCCGTTTAGAAACTACTCGATGGCTATTTGGGGATGGACCTCGTAATTTTGAAACGTGGTCAGATGACAAGGGCGACACCTGAGCCATCACCTCCTTCGCCAAACTTCCACGCCAGACCACCTCGAGGATGTTTGACCTTAGACGGAATTGCTGCCCTTCTGGGCCCGAAACCGCGACTTTGTCACGAGTCTATCGCGACTTGAATAGTAATTTTAAATGGTCCTCTGTCCAAATTATAGATGCCTCTGTTGTGGCCTAGTGGCAAAGTGTCGGCGCCGGAGGGTTCCAGGTTCGAAACCCGAGTTCACCGGAGATCCGTCGTATTGGGCATGTTGCACATTAAATTATGCGTAGGGGGTCAAACGTAATCCCGCTGGTGTGGTGTTGAAGGTAGGATAGGAGTGACAGGCCATGTGTCGCCCTCGTACTCTGATCTCGGTTCAACATTACGAGGTCCGTCCCAAAATAGACCTTGTGTTGCTTCAAAACGGGGCGTTTTAACTAAACTAAACTGTCTAAATTATGGAAGGAATGAAAAAGTTTAGTTATCGCACGAGAAAAAGGGAGGAGAGAAAAAAAGTTAGTTTGTAAGGAGGATAAAATGAAAAAGATGAAACGAACAAAAAACTCAATCAAATAAATGGTGGAAAGTAGGTTACAGTCCTCGAACAATGGCCTAATAATTATTCAACCCAAGAAAAAAGAAATGTAACAGATTTTTTTCTCCAGACGAATATAAAACTTTCCGAAAGAACTATTAACTACAGTTCTTATACTGTCATGAAATAAGAATCATTAGACCAAATAATTTATCTCAAAAAATGTTTTTATTGCAATAAAATTTCTAAATTAGGAAGGAACTAAAGAACCTTCTGAAATGGTTGGAACATCTCATTCTGTTAATAACTCTTCTTTAAAAAAATCGCAAAAACACAACTTTTGTTGAAATTTCTATTGCTGTATTTCAGGACTTCTTAAACTTTTTTTATCTTCCGCGACACAGTTTTCAGAATAGAAAAAAATTTCTTGACCTTATTTTCATTCGAAGAAGCTTGTCACCACATCAAAATTGGTAACTCAGCAATATAATAAAACATTAATTAATGATAAATTAAAAAGAAATAAATTTAAAGTAATTACTCAACGAATTTTAATAGAATACTTTAAGTCAATATGATTTTCTTAACTATTTTTGCTAACTAATAGTAAAGAATCCGAAGGAAGGCAGAGTGAAAAATTTTGCGACCCGAGTACTATTACGCGAGATCTACTGTTCTTAGAACTACTAGTATTTTATTCACTAACAGATAGTTAAGCTGACTTTTTGAATGTTTTCTCTCAGTCATAAGATTTAGTTCATTTGATGTTAAGCCCGCCATTCACAATCGCTCCACTCCGCGTAAATGGCGTGATGGCACTCCACACAATGCCATTTTCCCGCCCATCCATTTAGGTAAGTCATTCACTGGCCGCTCCACGCAAACCCATCAGCTACGGGCACTCCGATCACCTACTGCACCTACTTCTCCCCTCCTCCTTCAAACGTACCACGCTCCGATTTCCTCTACAGCAGTATTTTTCAACGTGGGGTAGCACGCCCCAGAGGGGGCAATTTGATTGTTAAGGGAGGGCAATTTGAAAATGGACTCGTCCAGAGTTTAATAGCAACCGTCTATTTTGATTTAACTAGTATATATAAATTGTCAGATCAAAACGGCACATTTTTCTTTAGGATCTACTCGTTGAATAATTTCAAAAATATATATAAAAATGCTCTTAATCCATGCAAACTTAAAAAAATGGTGAACTCACGAAAATTTATTATTATTAAAACTATTTCATATCTGAATTATAGTTCTCCATTATATGTTTTGAAAATTTACTTAAAGTATTTCTCAACAATTTCCTAGTGATTTCTGCCTACAACCTATCAATTAAGTTACTTCAGTGAACAATTCAATTTTTGGATATTAAAGCTCATGTATATGTTATATAGGGGGCATAAGAATTTTCGAAAGGATTAGGTGGAGCATGGCACAAAAAAGGGTCGAGAAACACTGCTTTACAGCGAGTGAGCCTCACTCCCCCCCTCCTTCGAGTATCTACACCGGTCGTATTTCAGCATTTATGACCCGGCAGTCCAAATGGAACGGTTGATATCCAAACTTCTCACCACACCGCTCCAGTTCTCATCGGCTTTTCCCACTGATCACCGGTTTTGGCGTGGAGCGAAGCGCTCGTGAATGTCCAGCCTTAGTTAGCCGATATTTTAACCTTACTTTTGACACACGTAGCGCATAATTTTATTTAGAGCTGTTTGTCTGGTGTTAATTTTAACATGAAATGGGAAAAAAGAGAGAATTTCATCATATTTTACTTTTTTATTTTCACAAAGGGATGGAAACTGCTGATGATTACGAAGAGTCACTTGGAGTTTAAGATATTGATGATTAAAATAACTCACTTATCAGAACTGGTTTACCAATTTCTTTCAGATGATTTTTCATTAACCCTCCGAGTATGTAATTTTTTAAATCACTACTTAGATGCAACGTTTGTAAACGTGTTCAAATACTGTTGAGCGAAGCGAGTTGTTATTTATATTCAAAGCTTCATTAGTATAATATGATCCAACGCTACAAAAGTACTAAGTAAACCCATTAACTGCAAAAATCGCAGGATGCGGCAGAAAATAGACCTGCTTCTGACCCGCGAAAATCGCGGGATACGCAGTCAGAGGGTTAAAGGGTGAGAAACGTTCCGTTCGTCCAGCTCAAGTTGATGAAGACCAACTGATTGCCCTAACTTTTCCCAAACTTTTTTCCCTCGCGTACCCCTTGATTATTCTTTTTGTTTTCGCGTACCCCCTGCTATCATATCCCCCCAACCATCCGTCTATACAAATAAGTTTATATCAATAATATTAAGGTAATCTTAAGTTAGCTTAAAAGTGAAACAAGTAATATATATAAAAAAAAAATTAAAGTCAATTCCTACTTAGGTCAACAAAGAAAAATATTAATTTAGAAATTTTTTTTCTCCGATATAAAACTAAAATTAATTAAATTTAATTAATGAATTAATATTTGAAAAAACTGTATTAACATCAAGTGTCATCCACTACAAGTTTAAAAAAATGTATTTGAACTTGAGTGGATGAATAAAAAGTATTTTATTAACGATTGAATCTTGAAAATTCCCTTTGTCGCGAACTTTGCCGCCAAGTCGCCAAAATGGTCGCCAAGACGCCAAATCTGTAATGTTAATAGTTTTCGAGATATAATGAAAAACGTACAGCGCATGCGCAAAGATATGGCTAAAATATGGGGGTGCTTCGTAGATCCCATGGGCCATCGATATACCCAAGAACCAAGTCTATAATGTTAATAATTTTCGAGATATAATAAAAAACGTACTGCGCATGCGCAAAGATATGGCTAAAATATGGGGGATGCTTCGATGATCTCATGGGCCATCCATATACCCAAGAACAAAGTCTGTAATGTTAATAGTTTTCGAGATATAATGAAAAACGAATTGCGCATGCGTCATAAAAAATATGAAATGACAGACAAACGGACAAACATACAGACAAGAAAGCGAATTAATATTGCATTGTCATCTAGTTCTGAGCTATGTTTAAAGTTTCAATTCTAAAGCTCATCGGGAAGTTAGTTTAAAATCGATTGCAAAATTTGAACAAGATATATATATATATAAATATATATAGGGAGAGTGTGAACTAATAGTAGGAATTGAATGATTCGAATTAATAACATTTGCAGAACTTATTTTTGATCTTACATTTTATTCCATATTTACAATAGTATTAGATCAACGCCAAAACAAATGAAACCAGTATTGTCATTATTTCGCATTAACTTATAAGGATAGCTAAAAACTACACTTCGTAATAATCAACTATTCAAGTGGTATAGTTATTAAATAGCAAGTATTCGCGTTGAGAAACAAAATTCTCTAACTTTTAATCCCTTATGGTTTCTTGTTTCCGCCATTAACAGCTTTGATTTCGCGTACCCCCAGGTGTACGCGTACCACCTGCTTCTGCCCCCCCAGGTGTACGCGTACCACAGGTTGGGAACCTCTGCATTAACCGATTAGGATCGTTATTGTAGATCAGATCAGAGATCCATTTTTCAGCCATCAACAGGAATTTGCAGATGTTGAGATTTTTGAAATGCTTGATATTTGAGATACGTATTAAATTAAATAAATTCAACGAACACAGAGTATCGAATCTGCGTTTGTTACCCTAAACATATTGACGATCCATTTTTAAAGCGGATGAAGAATGGCGATGAAAAATGGATTATTTGCCATAATATCCCGGAGTCCCAATAATATCCCCAAAAGATCCCGGAATAAACGTGATGAACTACCACTAACCAGGTTGCAGTGGTGTAGAGACCGGGGGCAAGGGGGTATAGATGCTCCGGGCGCCATTTACATTTATTAAGCCACTGAGGACGACTAGGGGCGAAAATCATACTATGCCCCGGGCGCCACTTACTCGCGATACGCCACTGCCAGATCGAAAGCTGAATTTCTTCAAAGGAAGATTATACCATTAATCTGGTGGAATTACAAAGCTATCGATAATTCTGAGTTGCTTCCAAGCCAACAACGATTATTTCAAATGTGTGTTGAAAAAATTAGTGAATTAGATAAAGTAATCAAAGAAAAGGAGGCTGTCTCTGCGAAGCGGCTGTTGGGATTGAGGAGCGTACACTTACTTACCTTACTCAACTGTGACTTTCTGTGACTAAAGTTGTTCTATGTGACTAAAGTAGCTCTATGTGACTTTGACCTAAGACCTATGCTCCATGACCTTTCTCTGTTAAATGAAATTAAAACCAACTCATCTCAATTAAATCGATGGAAAGGACAGCTCAATTAAATCAACAATTGTTAATAATAATTAATTAAGGAAAGTTAATTAATCGATTTCTCAAATGAGCTATAACCGTTTAACTTGAGCACAAAATTCGACGTAATTCGACAATTCTTGAGTAACTAGAAAATCACCCGTCATGGTTTGACGGGTGCAAATTGCCTCTTCATTGAGAGATTTCCCTTGAAATTTGACGTGTTTATATATATATGCGAGAGAAATGTTTAACATTGATTGAAAACAAATAAAATAAACATATGTTTTATGACAGGAAATATTTTTTTTATTTACATATTATATAAATATTTCTTTATTCAAAAAAACCTCTCGGTAAACAACATTCCGTGTGAAGTATTTTTCGTTGTTTAATAATTTTCCTTATATTTGAGATGTCTTTATGTAAATTTTAACGTGATTGGGAATCCTAGACATTGAAAGTGCAACATAGAGCTGCCCATGTGAAAATACAGGCTCATCGAGGTAAATTCCAACATGATCGAAAGTTTGCCCCTGCGATTTGTTGATAGTCATCGTGTAAGCTGGAATTAACGGGAACTGGCGGCGGTTGAGAACGAATGGTAGATTCACGTCACTGGTGGCTAATTTAATTCTTGGCAAGAAAACAACATCGCCACGATTGCATTCAGATACAATTTGGCGTCCAAACTATATCACGCGCATGATATACCACTGACGTAATTTACTACTTTCTATTGAAAAACGGAAATTAATTTGAAATATAGGATTAATATAATTTAAAATTTCTCGGGAACTATTGATCATAGAGAGATAAATTTTATGTATATCAATGGATAGCAAATTTTATTTCACTATTTTAGAGTTATTAAATTTCAAATTAGAACGACAATTACTCTTTTAAATTTAAAATTGCTGAAATTTAGATTCTCTAACAATGAAATAATGCTGTTTAACGTCTCGCAGTGTTATGGCGCGAGTTTTATTGTTGGTGACGTCACAGCGTTACCGGAGGATCTGGGCTATTATATTAGCAATATTTCGCATGAACCTCAGATCGATGAATGAATTGCCTTAGTCTGCGTGCGCGCGCATCGGTCGCTGTGACTTCATCAAAATTTTTAGAGATTTTGACCAACTTTGAAGCTCGACTGTGACTAAACTATAATTCCAAATTCTTTTTGAAACCTTCAATGTCAACCTTTATCTGTTAAATGAAACTAAAACCTACTCTCTATGTTATTTAGTTACGGAGCTATAAGCGTTTAAAAATAGCACGAAAAGCGTCATAATTTTTTCCTTTCCCTACACACCATTAGACCACTGTGGAGAGATGTAAGTCTACTTCAAAAATGTCCTGAATTGCAAATCGTTTAGGAATCATGCTTCTTAATGACAACGGAAGATCATACAAATCTTTAGTGAATCGTAAAAAATTAATTGAGTTTAGTTGAGATGTGATGTCACTTCCAACATATATACCGGACTTTGCGCCATCAAATTATCATTTATTTTTGTTTTCGTAAAGCTCTTCAAATCGAAGAAGTTTTCAGTGATAATGATGAAGCGATATTGACTTGATTTTGTTGATAAGGACCAGGAGTTTTATGAATGTGAGCTAATGAAATTTTAAAACAAAGATGGCAAACTGGTATCAAATGCGGTTGAAATCTAGAAGTTGGTACACACTCTTAAAATGGTGCCGGTTGAAATCTAGAAGTTGGTACACACTCTTAAAATGGCGCCAAGTCGCCAAAGCTAATACAGGTAATACCTGCATATAGCTTTGGCGACTTGGCTCCAATGATATGCAGCGGTCAACATGTTGCTTTGGCGATTTGGCAGCGTTTTAAGAGTGTGTACCAACTTCTAGATTTCAACCATGGTGCCAAGTCGCCAAAGCTAATGCAAGTATTACTATAATTAGCTTTGGAGACGTAGCGTCAATGAAGTACAGCTATCAAGTTATTGTTTAGTCGACTTGGCGGTGTTTTAAGAGTGTGTATCAACTTCTAGATTTCAACCCAAAAAGTAATGCATATCATTGATTTAAACTTATTCATTGTTTCAAAATTGGTACTTTATTTCGTAGGGAGAAAAATAAATGCAAATATTTTTTTACACCAACCTGATATTTTGAAATGCATTTTTAAGAAACTCTTCTGGTCTTCTGATCCATGATAAATTTCTTTCATTCATTCTTTTGCGACAAAAGATTTTCGTTGATGCAAAAATAAATAAATAATATAAATCTTTCTACTGTCGAAACTGCCTCTAGTACATTCGAGACAAAACCATACAACCGGAACTTCTTTTTAAAAAAAACATACAATCAATCAGTAAACACAAGTTTAAAAATGCAACTGTCAAGGTTATCATGCAAAAAAATCAGTGAACAAAGTATTGCCATTTCATCCATGAAAAGTTTATAAATGGGTGAAATGGCATCCTGAAAATTAAAATTTCACAAATGGGTAATACCGGTGTCAAATTTTTTATTTAATTTTAATTTATTAATTTAAATTCAAGATTGTTTGAATGTTAGTGAAGTGAATTCATACGATTGCCTAGTGTCATGAGAAACGCAACTGCGCATGTCGTCTGTACGTTATTATGTTTGCATTATTATGTTGCGTTATTATGTATGCATGTCGTATGTACTGTTGTATGCATGTAAAACTGTACGTTGTTATGCGCTGTGGCGTGACATCACACTTTTTTTCTCTTGTAGAACGCGCATTAGATTCCAAAATTAACTAGGCGAGGGAAATTTGACAGGTATCACGTGTATATGAATTCACTCTATTATGCTTTTCAAGTGAAATAGATGTATTGACTGACTATTTTTAACGTAGGACTACGTTCCTCCCATTGGAGTCTCAGGAAGAAATTTGATTCACAAGCCAAAACGCCACAAAACTTGGTATGTGAGATCCTCTGTATCTCGGTAATTACATATGTTTAAAACATAACTAATGTCTTTTTTTTAGAGATAAAGGGTAACAACAGAAGTTACAAAAAAAAACTTTCTTAAACTTAAAAACTTACGAGAAACAAAAGATTCACGCGAGTAAAGTAGTCCTACGCCTTTAACATCAGCGGCTGTTTGAAAAGACAGCCTTTCGTCATTTTTAAAAAATTATCCCAAGTCTTATGACAAAATACATATTATAGGCTATTGACATTTTTATATTATTTAAAGTCGTGGAATTGCATGCAGTGATTGAATGATTTCCCTGTATGAACGGTTGATCTTCTCACAGGTGAAAAAAGAAATCTCTCTGTTTTATTTTAAATTTATAAGAAAACCAAATTTAAAAAATATATATATTTGGATGAATGTGATAGATAAATAGAAAATTCGTACAGCTCTGATATACAGCATCACTGGCTATATTTCGTTATTTGGCGACTTTTTCATTGCGTAAACCATCATACGATGTTTGGCTATGCCAAAAAAAAAAAAAAAATCAGTCGCTATGTTTGTTTAGGCAACACAACCGACGCCATGTTTGTTTACGCAATAAAAAAGTCGCCAAATAGCAAAATATCGCCAGTGATGCCGTATATCAAAGCTATTCCAGAAAATTTATTAACTTCTGATTAACATTATTTTAGAATCAGTACAATTTTACTGCCAAGTAAAATAGATATGAAGAAATCAGAAGATCACCTGAAAACAGACAAAGCAATGTATTTGAAAAATGAGGCAAGATAGCTGACGTGGATTTATTCAGATATTTCACAAGTAGAAATCCGATGTCAGTAAACAAAAGAACAAAATCTTTTAAGAAGAAATACAGTCTCAGTTAAACATTCAAGGGTTAAAATCTAGAAGTTGGTACATACTCTTAAAATGGCGCCAAGTCGCCAAAGCTAATACAGGTTGAAATCTAGATATATGCCTGCATGTAGATTTGGCGACTTGGCTCCAATGTTATGCAGCGGTCAACGTCTTGCTTTGGCGATTTGGCAGCGTCTTCAGAGTGTGTACCAACTTCTAGATTTCAACCCATTCAAGATATCAAAAGACTTTCTTTTTTAACTAATCCGTTAAAGCAGCAATACTTTGTAAATAAATAACTTATCTACCAGAGTCAATTCATGGTCACGCGACAGGCATCAAATGTTCCTCACCAATTTAAATTTAGAATCTATTATATTTCTTGCAGGAGCAAAATGGACGTGGCATCACAGCGCAAGACATTGTGCAGTTCGATAACATGGGATGTGACTGCACTGCCATGTGAAATGTTTTTATTCTTAGCATAAAATTGACTAAGCCGAGACTTTCCTCAAAAGATTCTTAGCCCAGATTTCAACCGATGCGTGAATTAGAATCTTCAAGAAAAACTTGGAAACTTCGAGACATTGATAACAATTCCTAGCCTGATGCTTCATTATCCTGAGTTTTTAACATCTTATCCGCAGTTGTCTTCAACGTACATAATTAAAGATTAACATTAGGAGCAAGAAAGATTAAAAAAATAGCGTATAGCAAATTGTAATTTAAAAAAAAATAACATTTAGGCAAATAAAAACAAACATTTGCAACTTTCATTATAATATAACACTCGCGTATCATTATTTCAGTGAAACAACGATCATTTCTAATTTACAAGAAATAAAATTATTTGGAACAGGAATGCCAGATCAGAATAGCAAAATAATGCCTAACTTCTTTTTAAAAAAATAAGGCCAATAAAAAAAGCCAAATTTGATTTTTACGTCCCCAGTAAAAGATTAGGCGATTTTCTACTTTAATGAGTTTCACTAAATATAGTAAATAATTTTATTGTAGTAAATAATTTTATTGTAGTAAATAAT
>BGPR01047109.1:0-11872 GCA_013235015.1 Araneus ventricosus
GAAATTTTATATTAATTCTTTTCTACTTTTTAAAAACAATTACTCGAAATTTGATTTGAATGGAAAGGAATCGAAAATATCACATTTGGGACATTAACCGCCACTGTATACCCCGAGCTAGGAACCCAAAGGGTTCCCTGTCAGTTGAATGGGTGTACTTAGAAGGAAGTCCATACTGTGCTCCCGTAGGGAGACATGAATGACGTCACATCTGTCCTTGCTTCCGTTAAGACGTCCTGACCCACGTGCGATGTGTCGAAAGGCAATACAGCACAGAGGCTTTCTTGTATGAGTGTAGTTGCAAACAAACTGGCCAAATGGGGAATCGATTGGATTTACGGGGCCAAAGGATCATAATTGAATTTTAAAGTGATAAACAATTACTAGTTATGTATGAGATACAACACAATACAATATACCTGACATGAAATTTTCAAAAAAAAATGGTAGCTTAATATTGGGAGGGATAATAGACAAGTAACACAACTAATCTAGGTTATATAAAAGGAAAATATAAGAACGCAAACAGAAAAACATACGGAAAATCTATGCACAAAAATATACAGTGTAGATCAAAAATGACTAATAATAAAATTACAGGACTAAAACTGAAAATAAAGGAAAACTTTAAAATTTCAGCTAATAATAGCATGGTGAAGATAATGCATTGTAAGGAGAGCCAGATTTGAAGAAAATAAAGCTACGCAAAAATTGAACATGAGATGCAATTTGAGCAGAGTCCATTGAGAGTTCGCAAAATTCGTTGAGACTGTCGTTGACTGAGTGTCGATTGATTTTGAAGATTGTCAAAAGTTTCAGACCTTCGAAACATTGAAGTTAGTTGGGTGGGAAGAAAATGTCTTCATTCTTAGACATAAAGTTTATAAGTTTTCTTATTTTAATTCTTGGCGATGGGTTGTTCAGGACTCTTTTTCACTAGAAATGTTTAAGGTCGTTTGAGGGCTTGGTAAAAATATATGAGTTTGTAAGGCGGCAGCTGGTTGCAAAGTGCAGAGGGATTCCCAACTCGCCACAACCACAGCAATCGGTGGTTATGAGGCCAAATCTTTTAAAGTAAGTTGGGAATGGGCCATGCCCCGTTCATGGTTTCTGGTCGGTGCACGGTGCTGGGGAAGTCTTGACCTTTGGAAGGATGAGGTGGACATTTCTGCCAGTGTCACCGTTGTCCCATCCATTCTGCCAGAGTTGGGTGGAGATCACATGAAGTTTCTTTTTGAGGTAGTTTCTGTGTGCTGGATATTGTGTTCGAATTCCTTTCAAGGTGGCTTTCTTTGCGAGGAGATCCCCTGCCTCGTTATCCGCATGACCCACGTGTCCTTTAATCCAGCCAAGATTGATATTTGGAGAGTTGAGAAGGATGTTTTGAATATTTTGAGCTTGTGGACTGTTAGTTTTTAAAGAGGAGATGGAGTGGAGGCTGGATTTGCTGTCAGTTCTGATTTTAATGGGTTGGTTGGATTGACTAGCATAGGTGTAGGCTTCCTTCATGGCAATTAGTTCATCTTGAAATACTGAATTGTGAGTTTTAAGTTTCGCCATCCATTGAGATGTAGAGATGTTATTTTCCCTGACGCAAAATGAACAGCCTGTTCTGTCATCTATTTTGGAGCCGTCTGTATAAATATTGATGGGTTC
Source organism: Araneus ventricosus (assembly GCA_013235015.1). NCBI lineage: Eukaryota > Metazoa > Arthropoda > Arachnida > Araneae > Araneidae > Araneus > Araneus ventricosus. The sequence continues at coordinate 1,657 of BGPR01047109.1, forward strand.
ATTTGTGTTGAAAATATGATCGAAGGAGACGCGGTTTTCTAGATCGAATGAGGTTGGGCAGAACTTGGCCGTGGAGGTCTTGCATTAAAAAAATAACGTTGCAACCAATTGAAAAGTCTTCCATCTTTAAAACAATTGCTCAAAACTTTATTTGGATGGAGAGGAATTGAAGCATCACATCTGGGACAGAAAAATAATATTGCAAAAAATTGAAAAGTCTTCCATTTTGAATTGCTCGAAATTCGTTTTGGATGGTGAGAAATCAAAATTCAGCTGATTGAGCTAGCAAAGCCCTCAAAATGGGTCAAGTTTCCACTAAATTAATTTGTAATCCATTCAAGATGTTTGATGGTTAAAAATAGGTAGACTCTAATAGTGTAGCTGAAATACTGTTGCAGTAAATATATATAAAGCTTCAATGCGACACGAAAACTCTTATTGATGAATAGTATTTGATTTGTCGTGGATATCTGGATAATAAAGAGAAACAAGGGAATGAATTTGGACGCTTTTAAAAATATCAGTTGCTGATATTTCTTCATATCTAATTATTATAAAATCCAATTATTTCAGGAAGATTTATAAAGGACGCATTAGATGTTTCTGAATTGTTTACAAAGTTTATTTTGCACAAATCGAATCAAGATATTAGAATGATTTATCGTGAGATAAAGATTTTCAAAAATTAATAAGAAAATAAAAGTGTTAGTAATTTAAAATACTATATTTTGAAATCATGTATGAAAAAAGTACATGTTATGTTCAGGAAAATGTTGCATAAAAATAAAAAAGAAGAAATTTGTTTAAACTATAATCAGAACAAAAATCGTAAAAACAACAGGTGAAATTTCAATTTGGATTAAATTAACAAGCACTTGTTTGAAGAACATGTTTATATTTTTACACGTAAATGTAATGTATTGCTTTATGTGGAAAGCAAGTTTGATTCTCACAACATTATTATGAAGCAATACATTATCTGAGTAATCTGAAATTTTAAATTAAGAAACTTATTTTCTTCAAGAAACAAGTCTACTTCCTTTCTATAGTTGGATATTTTTTTTTGAGATATACATACATTGTTTGGAGTTAAATATATTCAGATAGAACCATTTAATAAATGGCACGCAGTATACGCGAAGAAAATGGGTTATATTATTTTATTTCGAACCTGTGATGATGTAATTTCTAATGAAAATGCTTGCATAGACACTCCTCGATTCAGAAAGACTTGCATTTGGTCGATTTTAATATGAAAGATTTTCTGCTGCTGGCTCGTATACGCAGTTTCACATCTTTCTAAAGATTTTTGGGCCTCGGTGGCAAATTGGTAAGGTCTCAGCTTCGGGACCGGAGGGTTCCAGGCCCGAAACCCCGATCCAACTGAAGATCGGAGGTGTATTTGAGCCTGTCGCATACTAATTCATACATAAGGAAAAGAACACCTCCGCCTGGTGCCATTCGGGCGTTTGGAGCTCAGGTGTCGTCCTCGGTATCTGACCAAGACTAAGAATCACGATGTCCGTCCCTCAATAGCCATCGTTTTGGTTCAAAACGGGACGTTAATATAACTAACGTAAGCTCTTAAAGATTTTCGTGAAGTATTTTTCCTTCTTACTCATAAATGTTTCTTGGATACAAACTTCGTGCGGTAGTATCCATATTTCTTCTAAGTTACACTCACAAATATGGCGATATTAGGTGAAGGGAAAAATAAATTGGAACAATTTTTGTCTTTAAAAAAATACGGAAATGAAGTAAAACTGCCTGAAAGAAAAAAAATAAAATGTGCTCTAAACGTTTTATCGATATCTTCGTTGGTATCGAACATTGTCAAAAATTGAGATTATCTGATATCAAAATCTGAACTGAAAATACTTAGTCTAAAATTGTTTATTTGTTAGGAAAACTGTGCATAGCTAGCTACTTCTGTAGATTTCGTAACGAAGTTCCAAGTGTAAGCAGAAATAAATGCTTTATCGGAAACGAAAAGATATACGTCATAGAACACATAATAGAGCAAAATGTTTGCGAATTAACTACTGCGTAACATTTTTGATGGATTTAAAAACTTGTGCAATCCATATAAATTTATCTTTCGAAAATAGAGATGAATTGACAATCGCCAATTTTTCAAGTAGCTTATTTAAATGCTATGTAGATTTTCAAACACATTTCAAATTACTGCGCAAGTCATGTTTAAACATTACTCCATTGCAGCGTCCTAGCTACAACTTTCTGGACCCGGGGGGATCTATGTAGTAATATGCCACCTTTCTTTTGTAATATACATAGGGCATATAAACCTAAAATTTAAAAAATGATAAATTCTTGAGGGGGAAAAACCGTTTTATTAGTAACTTAATTCGTCTTTTCATGCCAGAGGTTGCGAAACCTCTCTCCCGTTACTATTCTTTCTTTACATATCGGTAATTTCCGACAAAAGGCGAAAAAATGCGAATTAAAGATATTATTTTTTATCAGAAACGTAAAATCCACAATGATAACAAAAAATAATAACACACAATGATTGAGCTAGTGTTGCTATTCTTCTTCGTTATAAGATTGTTTTCTTCATACCTGATTTTGCCGCCTCTTCCGAATTGCCACCCGGGACGGATCGCCCCCTCCGAAGAGTGTGTAAGGACAACTTGGCCCCCGAGGGAGTTTCATATCAACTAGCATTAACTGCATTATATGTTGAATAATACAATATCCTATTTCCATTAAGAACTTTTTATAGTTTAAAAATGTTAGAAAGGAAAATATTTGTATGAACTCTCTTCTGTAAATAATTAAAAAAGAAATTATATTTTATTTTGATTTATTTATTCCTCGAGGAATAAAATTCTCTCCAAAAAGAATTTTAGGACGATTTTCTTCACAATGAACAAAATCGGATTTAACAATTTTCAATTTCGTTTTTGTTTAAAAGGAATAAAATATCTACATTCATGTACTGCTGCATTGTAAACGCTATTTTTTATATTTGAATTTTGAAATATCACTTTTTTCTGAAATTATCATTCGGCATTCTTGATATACAATACAATTGATTTAAATCCTAAGGGTAACTGAAGAAAGTTCTGCTTGATATAATATTAAAACAAAATTTTTATTTATAAGCGCAAAATATTTTTATAACTTTTATTGAAGGATTACATTCAATAACATTTACTGGACTTATTAGTGAGTGCTCTTCAACTCGGAATCAAACAGAATTGCAAATTAAGTTTCTCAAAGGTTGAAATACAACCACTACCTAAAAACCATTAATGTCTCTCATTTCGTTTTAAATTATTTTGGTTTTCGAAAACATGGATGTTCTTCATACAGATGAGTTCTGCTTTTTGAGTTATTATTTGTTTCTAATCTTTTTAATACTAATTAAAAGACTAATTAAATTTAATACTAATTAAAATATTTTATTGTACTTGGTAATCATTTCACAATGAATTTAATACTAATTAAAATATTTTATTGTACTTGGTAATCATTTCACAATGAAGTTTCTTGAAACTGTCTTTTCGAATAGCAATATATGCTGCTCCAAATACACACCGATATTGACAATATATGAAAGAATCCCCCAAGTTTTGAAATGGCTTTTTCTAGGTAAACTATGCTGTTTTAAAAATGCAATGCGCTGTTTATTACTATTTCCTTTATGAAAAAAACACGCAGAAACAAGATGCAAATATTCAAGTGATATTTAAATCTTGTTAAAAGAGCTTAAAGAGTCAGACGATTTCCAACTGAACACTTATGTCTTGTAGAAGCTTTCTTAACTCTTGTTTTTTTAAGCCACAATGAATCCTTGAATGTAGAATTATAATTAATGAAAATGCATATGATTTCGAATAATGTTCTGGCATTTCAGATTTAAATATTTGATAATGATAATACATTAATTTCAAAAAACTAAATATTTGGATGTGAATAAACGTGTTTAAAATAATTTTACCACTATTTTAAAACCATGTTCTGCTATTTATATTTTTTAAAATTATAATGGAAATGGCGAAGTGTTGGAAAATGAGCCGAGCTTTTTTTTTTTTTAAAGCTTGGGTATTTTATATCCGAGCTGGTAAACAAAAATCAGATTTCAAGTTGTTATTATTTCAATTGCCCAGCAAAAAACAATGTGCTTCCATTTTTTTTCTAATTTTGATATTTCTGCGGCAGCTGATGCTTAATGGATGTAGTTTAATGTCAGGTTTTGGAAACGGGTAAGAGGATAAAATTCCATTAGAATTATACATTCCAAACATTTGACAAATGGAGAAACAATGTTAAAATTGTAGAAAAAATTGTACTGAGGCTGTGTGTGACTTGTTCTTTTATGATTGTGGTGTAGGTGCTGATTGCAATACTAATCCCATGTTAGCACAACAATAAATAATTTATTTACAGCATTAAAACACAACTATAATCGCCAAAAGCGAAAATGATTGAACTTTTCTTAGCCAGATCGATGATATATATATATATATATATAGTAACAGGAATGGTTTGTACAGCAAAATTAATTTAACCTGGCTAAAGCTTGTCCACAGCCAAGCTGCTATATTAATTGTTGAAAACTCCATTTACTTGGATTGCCTATTTCATTATTTTTAATAACAACAGTGTTCTTTCACTTGTTGACATATAATGTTTAAACTTGATTTTTGTTTATGGTGTCTTTAGTAACTTCAATTTATTAGATTTTATTTAAAATTGATGTATTGTTCAAATAATGACTTTTTGATATAGGATTTAATTCTTGTTTACTTTATTTCTGTATGATTATATACTAGTTATATTTGGATTTATATTATATGTATATATACATATATATGTATGTATTTATATATATATATGTATTTTATGCCCCCAGTAATGGATGAGACGACACAAATGAATGAACTTCAGTAAAATAGAAATAAAACTTTTATTGATTGAAATTGCACTTTTCTTTTCGTTACACACTCAATTGATATGATTATTGTATATTGCTAACGCACTTATTAAAACTTCACGGGCATTGAAAAATTATTTTTGGCAACTATACTAAAACTCAGAGTTCATCTTTGATTATCATAAGAATAGATTTCACTACGCAAAATTTAACACAAATTCTTATCCTGGGAGGCCCCTTTTTGGTATCATGTTTTTTAAATTATTTGTGGTAGTCTACGATGAGGCGTGGGTCACCGAGACCAGCTTACTCTCTATCTCCCATTTATATCATGTTTACTCATAATGAACTCCTACAAGTGCATAATATGCGCTTGTGAGATAAGCTTACAATCTTAATTCAATTGAATTTTACCCCATTTTTAATTTTGTGAAATAATACAGCTTTTGAGACCAATTATACTTTCCCTTTGGCATAATTTCTGTGACCCAGACCCCATTTAGAATTTACACACTTTCATAAACACTGGTTTTCACAAACCTTTACAGTTACACACAGCATTGAGGATTTTACCTCCAATAAAATCCTCGCTTAAATAATGATTCATATCAACTTTTGCACAAACCTAAAAACACTTCTTAATCTTTATACCATCCTACATAAAATTTAATTCTCATTTTCCTCAAATGCACCCAACTTTCTAGATTACTCAGTTCTTCTACCAAATTAAGATCTCTCAAGGATGCTCTTCCGTGTATTCAAAGTGCATTCGCTCCAAGAAGTTATTACAAGTCCCTTTAATCCAATAGAATTCTTGCCATAATTAAAAATAGACTTGCCATTTAACATTGAAATCAATTTACTTAGAGCATATCATATAACTTTAAAATTACGATATCCGTCCAGAAATAGCCCTCGTATTGCTTCAAAACGGGACGTTGATATAATTAAACTAAACTTCATAACCATACTTCACATGGCTTTTTAGCTTTAAATTTTCATGTTCTTCTTTCAAACTATTCAGAAGCAGGGCTGTATCGAGGTGATTCTACGCCCTTGGTCGCCCCGTCATAGTCGGAAAAAACATGAAGGAATAAAATGTTGTCTTTAATATGCCTTCCACAAACTTCTTGAAGAATAAATATTCTGCTCAATCTTCCTTTTCCTGGCTTGAGGAGAAAAATTTCTAAGTTTGGTGGAGTTCGAACCGCCAAGATCACCAACAAATCAATGTCCTCACCAATAATAACTGTAGAATTGTCTTGAATTTTTGAAATCGTGAGTGTCGTTTCTAAAATTAGGATATCAGAATCATTCTCTACTTGCCTTACAGATTTACCGGTGGCTTTGAATTTATAGGTGATAAAACCAATCAACCTACTTTTTTTTCTCCCGTTGGTTAGAAATTTTTCATGGTTCAAGGTCGCAATCATATTCTCATCAAACAGAATTTCTGTTGAAACTGCTTTGGAATATCGTCAAAGTAGATGCATGCTTCAACAATTCCTTTAAAATTACTATATCCATTAAATACTATAACCGTTTTGGACATAGTTATTTTGGGCATAACTGACATCCTTAATACAAATTTTCAAGAAAGGATCGTTTTGATTCCATACAACTCGATCAAGAAGAAACCTCCCATTAATGACATAGTTTTGTGGTTTTAAAATCAGAGTGAATATCGATGGGATTGAAGCCGTCGAATAAAGAAGATTTCTTTGTTTTCCTCAAACCAGTTTCTTCAAAATTTCTCACTGGGTAAGGAGCCGGTTGAAAATTCAAAGAATCAAAAAAGTCATCATCTAATCTTTTGATGATACTGAATCGTTGAAACAACAGAAATGGATCGACACCATGTACAGTCACGTGAGTGTTCAAGGTTTTAAGAGAAAACTATCTCTATCGGCACGAGAATATCTTATATCATGGAAAATGTCACCAAATTTTTTTCATCTTGATTGCTCCGATATTCTGTGCATCGTAGCAGTTTATCTTTTCCCTTTTGATGTAACCCCAGTTGCTATAGATATGATAGCTTGTACCATTGGAAAAGGATTCACAGCGCAAAACCACTTTGATATTTTCTTGACATCTATTTTGACTCGAGATTCCCCTGTATCCAAATGTTGTTCGCCACTTGCAAAGGAAAAGCCACAACAGTTTTCAAGTCCTTTAGAAATATTGCTATCACTTAATAAAACAACAAAGAACTTAGTTAAAATACTCTCTTTTGTACTTCTTCAGTGCACCAAGCCTCCTTGCATCTTTGACGATTTTATGAGCCACAGTTCTAATACCATATCACTTGAGGTTCCACTAAAATGTTTTTTTGATCGCTTAATAGTAGAGAAATCCTCAGAATATTTTGTCAAGTTATTTCCATCCATTGCGTTTCCAAAGTTCTCTATGACTTGTACAAACAACTGAGCACTTATGGCATGCAAAAAATGTCCTGTCTCATGGAAACATGGAATCATCCTCCTTATTGCAGACAAATATGCCCTCCAATCCCCCATTCTCTCTGCTCAAATAAACTCTTTGAGGATTAACACCATGTCCAAATACTGTACCAATAATTTCGAAGTTGGACCTCTTCTCTTTTAATTGGAAACGTTTATTTTGATACTTCTTTTTAACATCATTGAGGATACTTAAGTCTATCAGTATTGGAAATGAAGGCGTAGCTTCATGCAACTCATTGACCGCTTAAGGACATAACCTGAGTTTAGTCGTCCTAAATATCATAGGTTTAAAAATAACTCGGTCCTTAAGAGGCTAAGATAAGCGTCAATGATTTCTTGTGCCTCACTAGACAGATATATTTCACTGAACAGTATTTTAAACAGAGCTATTAGCAAGAGTGTATTGCCTCTTGAGAGTAAGCATGGCCTGTCAACTTTTGGCAATAGAATGAGAGCGCTTGAATACATTGTGAGTTATTGGATTCTTCACGCTTAACATGCCCGTTACAAATAGAACTTGGTAATTGCCTTTCTTAAAAACCTGTTTTTTTCTATAACTTGTAAGTTAATTATCATATCAACGTGTTTATTGTTTCATTCAAATCAGAGTTAAAAATGCGTCTAAAGCCTTACACAACCTGCCCCAATTGCTAAAATACCATTTTCTCCTCCTCTCTTCCCCTAAAAAAACATGAGAAGCGCACAGCAAAATGTCAAGGTCTCTTCAAATGTCTTTTACAATGATTTGAAAAAGGTTTCCACGTAAAAGAAACTGATTTAAAATTATTCCTAAGAAAATTACCAGTTTGCGACGTGGTTTTCTGCCCATCGTCCCTTATCTAAAATATGGGAAGCTATGGGATGTCGGGAATTTTTGAAATATCATTTAGAATAACATAATGAAGCTTTCTGTGAAAAAACTTTGGTTTAAAAATTTTCCGAAGAAACACCCTTATTTTGGTTAAAGTTACTGAACTAAAGCTACAACCCTAACTCTAAAACCCGCTAATATCTTTCATTTCGGTGACATTTAATTTGTTTTGCCAAAACATGCAATTTGCCATTTTTCCCAAAACAATTCATAGACATGAGGTGTGTGGTGAATTCGTCGTTTTAAATTATTATTTGTATTTAATCCTTTTTCTACTATTTTAAAGACTTGTAAAATATTTTGCTGTCCTTTGGTAAACACTTTACAAAGAAATTTGGTGAATCTCTGTTTTCGTTTAGAGATTACATGCTGCTCCAAATAGACACCGAGTTCGAAAGTGCCTCCTACGGTTTCAAATGGCAATTTCCAGGTATTCTATGCAGCTAAAAAATTACGATGTGTTGTTGCATACTATTACATGTATAATATGTTTCGAAAGTCATGGCGAAGTAAGATGCAAACGTTCAAGCGTTACTTACATCGCGTGAAATATGTTTCGAGACAGATGATTTTCAACTGAAAACTCAAATATATTGTAGCTTTTTCTTTACTTTTGATATCTTAAGCCAGAATTAATGCAGTGTCCTGAATGCAGAATTATAGTTTATGCATGTTTCACATGATTTCGAATAGTATTGAGATATTTCAGATTCAAATATTTCAGATGAAGATTTAAATATTAATTAATAAATTGAAACGAAAATGCTCTTCTAACTCTCCATTTTGAATACTAAATTGATACGATACTTTTTCTGAGAATCGAGAAGTTTTTTTCGTAAACTGTCAATAGCTATGTTAAAAAAGGGAATTTTGCAATAAAGGAAACTAAAATGCAAGAACATACGTCAATTGAAAACAGCGCAATTATTCCCGACATAACACTAGTTTAAGACTGACATTTTGCTTACGAAATAATTCAGTATGTGTTACTTCAGCAAAATTTCTTTAGAAACATTCACAATTATCTGCATTTTTGAGAAATAGTTTATACATGAATAGAAGAATTAAACATTCGATGTGAAAGAACTCGCGTGGAGACCTCTACCACTATTTCCGTCTCAACTTTTTCTATATAAAATTTTTTACTGAACGAGAATTTTAAGTATCTCTGTGGCAAATGTTATTTCTTTAATTTAAAGCTTGGTGTTTTATGTCCGGGCTGGTGAACAAGAGTTGAAGTTGTTATCCTTCCAAGGGACTAGCAAAAACCAAAATGGTTCTATTTCCTTCCGTTTGTGAGGTTTTAGCACCATCTCTTAGCTCAATGAATGTAGACTACTTGCACACAGGCAGTAGGAAAATCAGAATTATACATTTCAAATATTGGACAACAGAGGAAATGATGTAAAAATTGGAAAAAAATTGTACGCCAACTCAGTTGGTATCATATAAGACACAATTCACAGGAAAGATGTACCAGAGGTATCACTACGAGTTTGATAAAAGACCGCAACTCCGCCAGCCGATATACACAAAACTATTCACTTTGATACCTGCCTTTTCGAATGGAAACACAAGGTTTTATTGCCATATTAATGTGTAGCGTAAGATGTTCAATGTCTATCTTGATAAGAGCAAATAAATCTAATACGTGTTTATAAGCTTTTATCAAAAACTATTTAAATAATGAAAAATTGGAAAATTTATTTTGACCTTTATGCATGAAATAATAATTCGTATTTTTCCTGCAATTAAAGTACACTAGGTACACAAAGGTTTACCACTATTTTAATTAAATCTTTTCTAAATATATTTTTCTACAAAAACGAGCTTTTAAGAGTTAGATAATGTTCGAAAATATTACTTGAACTTAAAGCTTGGTCTTTTGTGTCCGACCTGGTAAACAAAGTAAGCACTGAATGGAGTCTACTTACAAACAGGCAGTAGGAAAATCTGTTATCAGAATTATACACTTCAAAT